>CM046813.1:2757174-2802084 GCA_025617385.1 Murraya koenigii | reverse complement strand
GAGATCGAGGGTACCAAATGTTGCCGGGATGGAGGAGACGAACCTTGAGGAAAGGGGATCCCGTCAACATTTACAGGACACGGCACCGACCTCCCATGCGGAGGAGTTGGAAAGGGAAGTACGCAGGCTGGCACAGATCATGGAGGATCTCCAGGGAATTAGGAAAGGCCCAAGTTGGAGGATAATGCTGGACAACGAGCCCCTCATCTCAGCGGAGATCATGGGCGTCACAATTCCCTGGGATTTCCACTTACTCTCAAAGGAAGGGTAAGAGAATGGTACCGTAAGCTGCCACGGGGAAGCATTCTAAGCTTTGAGCAGATGTGCAGAAAATTTGCGGAGCAATTCCGAGGCTCAGTGACCCCCGAGGACGACATGATGGAGTTATCGGAAATGAGGCAGAGGGAGAGAGAACCCCTCTAGGAATTTGTTAAGAGATACCACCGTTTGGTTCTGGAGCTTGGCGCATTCAATCATCCCCAGGCGTTAAGGGGGCTGAAAGACGGAATTAGGATGGGAAGGCCATGGTACAATCTACGGAATTACGAACAGGTGAAGATGGATATGGTTATTGAGGAGGAAAGGACTACGAAGCTAGGGAGTGAGCAGAGCAGTGAAACAAAGAGGAAAGAAAAATGAGGTGCTGCCCGGGGAGCACCAACTTCCAGGACGATGAGGGAACCGGTTGCCCCCTATAATCCCTATCAGATAGCTCCCCAGCCACGAATGGTTCCTACCCTACCTCACAAATCTCCAGGCTGGGACCACAGGGAGTACAGGTGGCATGACGACCATCCGTCCCAAAACCAACCGCTGAGCTGACCTGTGCAGGACCACAACAGAGCTCACCGTCCATTGCCACCCCCACCGAGAAGCTTCCCGAATGATCGGGCTATACAGGTGGTTGAGCAGGACCCCGCCTACAGGCAATACACCACCTTGAAGGTGTCACTCGAAGAGATACTCCAAGTAGCAGAAGAGCGAGGACTGTTGAGCCCTCCAACACTGATGGTAAAACTAGCTGGCAAATGAAATAGGGGACAGTTTTGCCGCTTCTACGACCACTCGATGCACAGTGCCGGGATTTGAAGAACTAGGTGGAGGACCTGGTTCGAAACCGATATTTGGATGAATTTGTCGAAGGGGGGCATCCAGTGGTCGAGCAGCAGCCAAAGGAGGATGACCAGGTCTATGGCATGAACCTGGAACCACCAGCTACAAGGGTGATCTCAGGAGGACCCACGATGGCAGGAAATTCGAACAGGGCTCGGAAAAACTATTGCAGGTACGCCGCTGCTGGCCGGGAGGTCCTGTTCGCTGCGCCGGCTATAAAAAAGGCTAAGGTACGACAGGTGCCCATTATGTGGATAGAGGAAGATGAAGAACGGATATTGTACCCCCATAAAGATGCCTTGGTTGTGAAGGCTAAAGTTGCCAACAAGGAGGCTGATTAAATGTTGGTGGATTCAAGGAGCTCAGTGGACATTCTCTTCAAGTCCACACTAGACGACTTGGGAATGATAAATGTGAACCTCGAGCAGACAAACACTTCCCTGAAAGGGTTTGGAAGAGGGAAGTTGGCCCCTCTGGGAGTCATCAAGTTAGCCGTGGCTATGGGCTCGAGGCCTTTTGAAAAGAACATAATGCTAGACTTTGTGGTGGTGGATGAAATCAACCCCTACCAAGTAATACTGAGGAGACCATTCATGAGGATCAGCCAATCGGTTTTATCCACCCATTACTTAACCCTGAAATGCCGAGTGAACGGGGCTGTAGGAGTCGTCAAGAGCAGCCAAAGGGTCGCGAGGAGTTGTGGAAATAACGTCGTTAGACTCAAGGGGGGAGTCGAAGAATGGAAGGCAAGAACCGGCTGAGGAACTGGAAGAAATTATAATAAGGCCGAATGACCACGAGAAGATGGTCTGAATCAGCTCGGGTATTAGCGGGCAGTTGAAGGAAGATCTGGTCAAGTGTTTGCGAGCACATTCTGATGTATTTTCTTAGACGCACGAGGATATGCCCAGGATTGACCCGGAGGTGGCGTGCCATAGGCTGGCGATACGGAAGGACGCAAAGCCAGTAAGGCAAAAAAGAGGTGTGTCAACCAAAAAGGTACGAGGCCATGGATTGTGAGGTAGAGAACCTGTTGAAGGTGGGATTCATAAGGGAAGTCTCTTATCCCGAGTGGATCTCAAATGTGGTGTTGGTAAAGAAGGCAAGTAGGAAATGGAGAATGTGTGTGGACTTCACGGATGTAAATAAAGCCTGTCCAAAGGATAGCTTCCCGCTGCTAAAGATAGACCAGTTGGTGGACTCCACGGCGGGGCACGGATTTCTTAGTTTCATGGATGCATTTTCATGTTATAACTAGATTCCCATACACCAGCTAGACGAGGAGTGTACAGCCTTAATCACCAATCAAGGTCTGTTTTGCTACAAGGTTATGCCATTTGGCCTGAAGAACGAGGGGGCAACATACCAGAGATTGGTGAATAAGGTTTTTAAGCCATTGATCGGCCGAACGATGGAGGTGTATGTGGATGATATGATCACCAAGTCAAAAGACCCGGAAGAGCATGTAAGGCATTTGGAGGAAACCTTTGCACTCCTAAGGAAATATCAGATGAAGCTCAACCCAAAGAAATGTGCCTTTGGAGTTAGTTTGGGAAAATTCTTGGGCTTCATGGTTAGTCACAGAGGAATCGAAGCCAATTCGGAAAAGATAAAGGCAGTAGTGGAGATGAAGTCCCCACGTACACTTAAGGAAATACAAAGCCTGACCGAAAAACTGGCATCCCTCAAGAAGTTTATCTCACGAGCCACAGATAAGTGCTGCATCTTCTTCCAAGAAATGAAAAAAGGGAGAAAGACAAAATGGACACCGAAATACGAGGCGGCGTTTCAGCAGTTAAAGGAATATCTGCTAAGAGCCCCGTTGCTATCAACACCTCGAGTAGGGGAGGTCCTGTATTTATATTTAGCTGTGTCCTAATGGGTGACGAGCTCGGTTCTGGTAAGAGAATAGTAAGGGATACAGTATCCCCCAATGGAGAAATGGGCACTGGCCCTGGTGACAACAGCCCGAAAGCTGAGGTCTTACTTCCAAGCACATTCGGTGATAGTTTTAACGAACCAACTGCTCAGGCAGACTCTGCACAAGCCAGAGACCTCCGGAATATTGGTCAAATGGTCGGTGGAGCTCAGTGAATTCGACATCAGCTACCAACCCCGAACAGCTATAAAAGTTCGATCCTTAGTCGACTTCGTGGTCGAGTGCACGAAAAGAACGAAGAGATGGAAGGCGAGCATCCACCGGATTCCTCGACCGACCAATGCATGGACAGTCACAGTTGATGGGTCCTGTGGAGATTGGGGAGTAGGAGCAAGAATTGTACTTCTCAGTCCTGAAGGGGTAGAGATGCAGTATGCCGTGAAGCTGGAATTTGAAGTCACCAATAATCAGGTTGAGTACGAGGTTGTAATTGCTGGATTGAAGCTCGCCCTGGTAGTGAAGGCAAAAGAGGTAAAGCTTCGAACAGACTCACAACTGATAATAAATCACCTCAACGAAAGCTTCCAAGCAAAAGGCGAGAAGATGGAGGCTTACCTTCGGAAGGAAAAGCAGCTAATAAAGAATTTTCGAGCAGTCGAGGTAGAGCAGATCGCGAAGGGGAGGAATTTTTGAGCTGGCATGTTAGCTCGAATGGCCGCTGTATCTGACCCCAAAATATCGAAGTCTATCCCCTTAGAAATCAAGACCTACTCGAGCATCGATCATGAAGACGAGGTGATGAGTTTATCGTCGAGCAACACCTGGATGGAACCAATTGTTTCTTACCTCAAGAAAGGAACGTTGCCTGCCGATAAGAAGCAGGCACGAAAGCTGAAGTGTAAAGCGGCCGGATATACTCCGATCGATGGGGTCTTATACTGAGATAGGGATACACTCTCCTATTGCTGCGGTGTTTAGATCAAGAAGAAGCCGATTATGTCCTTCGAGAAATATATGAAGGGATCTGTGGGAACCACTCAGGTGCGAGATCTTTGGCTTTCAAGGCCTTAAGACAAGGGTACTTCTTGCCTTGCATGCATCAAGATGCACGGAGAAGACCAAAAGCTGCAAGAGTTGCCAAAGTTTTGCCAACCACATGACCCAGCCTCCCGAGAATCTCACAGTGATGAATTCACCTTGACCGTTTGCTTAATGGTGAATTGACTTGATCGAGCCACTACTAAAGGGGAGAGCATCTACTACTTACGCCATGGTGGCAATTGATTATTTCACCAAATGGGTTGAAGTGGGAGCTTTGAGTAGTATCACAAAAAGCAAAACCACTGACTTCATTTGGAAAAATGTGATTTATAGGTATGGGATACCTAGGCGTTGGTTACGGACAACGGGAGACAATTTGACAACAACAAATTCAGAGACTTCTGCAAAAACATGGGGATAGAGCTGAAGTTTCGTGCTCCATCACACCCGCAAGCCAACGGGCAAGTAGAAGCCGCAAACAAGACTATAAAACGCCTCTTGAAGACCAGACTCGTTGAGCAGAAGGGAGCTTGGGTTGACGAGCTGCCTGGTGTCTTATGGGCTTACAGAACCACGCACAAAACTGCCACAGAGGAAACCCCATTCTCATTGGCATTTGGACATAAGGCAGTCGTACCTGCCGAAATAGGGATGGGAACACACCGAACGGAGCACTTCAACGAGGAGCGAACGATGAGTAGATGTGCAGGGCTCGGACTTACTTGGAAGAGAAAGGGAAAGGGTCACTGCAAATATCGCAGACTATCGCAGAGAGTGACTCGCTATTACAACCGAACGTGCACATCCGCCGATTTCAAGTGGGAGATTGGGTACTTGAAGAGTCAATCGTAACACGGAGCGACCCTGTGCAAGGTGTGTTAGGACCGACCTAGGAAGGTCCCTATAGGGTCTCTCAAGTAGCCGGGCCGGGAGCATACCGGCTGACTTATCCGGATGGACTGGAAGTCAAGAGGCCATGGAACGCACAACATTTGATTAAATCTCTAATTCCTTCTGAAATGGAGATGTGTAAAATCTTGAACATGTGTAAAAGCAAGAAAAATGCTTTCAATGTTAATTCAATAGAGACAAGTTGAAGCCAACAAGTTCGAAGACAACGCAAAGGCCAAAAGTCTCAAAGCATAGCTTAAGTCGAGACGGTGCCAAGCGTGAGCCAATTACAGGCTCAAGCAAGATAAGCTCACGAAGACAACGCAAAGGCCAGAAGTCTTAAAGCCTAGCTTAAGGCAAGACAGTGCCAAGTGTGAGCCAATTGCAAGCTCGAGTAAGATAAGCTCGCGAAGACAACGCAAAGGCCAGAAGTGTAAAATCCTAGCTTAAGGCGATACGGTGCCAAGCGTGAGCCAATTGCAGGCTCGAGCAAGATAAGCTCGCGAAGACAACGCAAAGGCCAGAAGTCTCAAATCCTAGCTTAAGGCGAGACGGTGCCAAGCGAGAGCCAATTGCAGGCTCGAGCAAGATAAGCTCGCGAAGAGAATGCAAAGGCCAGAAGTTTCAAAGTCTAGCTTAAGGAGAGACAGTGCCAAGCGTGAGCCAATTGCAGGCTCGAGCAAGATAAGCTCGCGAAGACAACGCAAAGGCCACAAGTCTCAAAGCCTAGCTTAAGGCGACACGGAGCCAAGCGTGACCCAATTGCAGGCTCGAGCAAGATAAGCTCGCGAAGACAACGCAAAGGCCAGAAGTCTCAAAGCCTAGCTTAAGGCGAGACGGTGCCAAGCGAGAGCCAATTGCAGGCTCGAGCAAGATAAGCTCGCGAAGACAACACAAAGGCCAAAATTCTCAAAACCTAGCTTAAGGTGAGACGAGTGCCAAGCGAGAGCCAATTGCAGTGCTCGAGCAAGATAAGCTCGCGAAGACAACGCAAAGGACACTAGTCTGAAAGCCAAGCTTAAGGCGAGACGGTGCCAAGCGTGAGCCAATCGCAGGCTCGAGCAAGATAAGCTCGCGAAGACAACGCAAAGGCCACAAGTCTGAAAGCCTAGCTTAAGGCGAGACGGTGCCAAGAGTGAGCCAATTGCAGGCTCGAGCAAGATAAGCTCGCGAAGACAACACAAAAGCCACAAGTCTGAAAGCCTAGCTTAAGGCGAGACGGTGCCAAGAGTGAGCCAATTGCAGGCTCGAGCAAGATAAGCTCGCAAAGACAACGCAAAGGCCAAAATTCTCAAAGCCTAGCCTAAGGCGAGACGGTGCCAAGCGAGAGCCAATTGCAGGCTCGAGCAAGATAAGCTCGCGAAGACAACGCAAAGGCCACAAGTCTCAAAGCCTAGCTTAAGGCGACATGGAGCCAAGCGTGACCCAATTGCAGGCTCGAGCAAGATAAGCTCGGGAAGACAACGCAAAGGCCGTAAGTCTCAAAGACTAGTTTAAGGCGAGACGCGTGCCAAGCGTGAGGCAATTGCAGTGCTCGAGCAAGATAAGCTCGCGAAGACAAGCAGAAGGCCGAAGTCTCAAAGCCTAGCTTAAGGCGAGACGTCAGCAGAAGAGTGCCAACCGCAGCTCGAGCAAGATAAGTCGGCGAAGACAACGCAAAGGCAAAATTCTCAAAGCCTAGCTTAAGGCGAGATGGTGCCAAGCGAGAGCCAATTATAGCCTCGAGCAAGATAAGCTCGCGAAGACAACGCAAAGGCCACAAGTCTCAAAGCCTAGCTTAAGGCGAGACAGTGCCAAGCGTGAGCCAATTGCAGGCTCGAGCAAGATAAGCTCGCGAAGACAACGCAAAGGCCACAAGTCTCAAAGCCTAGCTTAAGGCGACACGGTGCCAAGAGTGAGCCAATTGCAGGCTCGAGCAAGATAAGCTCGCGAAGACAACGCAAAGGCCAAAATTCTCAAAGCCTAGCTTAAGGCGAGACGGTGCCAAGCGAGAGCCAATTGCAGGCTCGAGCAAGATAAGCTCGCGAAGACAACGCAAAGGCCAGAAGTCTTAAAGCCTAGCTTAAAGCGACACGGAGCCAAGCGTGAGCCAATTGCAGGCTCGAGCAGAAGAAGCTTATGGAGAACGCTGAGGCCAGAAGTCCTAGAGCCTAAGCCTTAGGCGGGACGATGCCTAGCGAGGCTAATTATAGGCTGAGCAGAAGAAGTTTATGAAGAACGGTGAGGCCAGAAGTCCCAAAGCCTAAGCGTTAGGCGGGTCGGTGCCTAGCGAGGCCAGTTGCAGCCGAGTAGAAGAAGCTCCTGAAGAACGCTAAGGCCAGAAGTTCCAAAGCCTAAGTCTTAGGCAGGATGGTGCCTAGCGAGGCCAATTGTAGGCCTAGTAGAAGAAGCTCATGAAGAACGCTAAGGCCAGAAGTCCCAAATCCTAAGCCATAGAGCGGACTGTGCCTCAGCGTGGCCAATCGCAGCCGAGCGTAAGAAGCTCTCAAGAACGCTAGGCCGAAGTCCCGAGCCTAAGCCTTCAGGCGGACTGCGTGCCTAGCGTGGCCAATCGCAGTCGTGCGTAAGGCTCTCAAGAACGCTAAGGCCAGATGTCCCAAAGCCTAAGCCTTAGGCGGGACGGTGCCTAGCGAGGCCAATTGCAAGCCGAGCATAAAATGCTCATGAAGACCGCTAAGGCCAGAAGTCCTAGAGCCTAAGCCTTAGGCGGGACGATGCCTAGCGAGGCTAATTACAGTCGAAAGGTAAGAATTTTACGAAGAACCAGTGAGGCCGAAGTCCCAAAGCCTAAGCATTAGGCGGACTGCGCCTAGCGCGGCCAACTGCAAGCCGAGCAAAAGAAGCTCCTCAAGAACGCTAAGGCCGAAGTTCCAAATCCTAAGTCTTAGGCAGTGATGGTGCCTAGCGAGGCTAATCAGAGGCCTAGTGAAGAAGTTCACGAAGAACGCTAAGGCCGAAGTCCCAAATCCTAAGCCTTAAGCGTGATCGTGCCTAGCGAAGCCAATCAGAAGTGGAGGGTTCTCGCGAGGCCAATCAGAGGCCGAAGCGTAAGAGCTCGTGAAGAACGCTAAGGCCGAAGTCCCAAAGGCTAAGTCTTAGGCGGACTGCGCTCAGCGAGGCCAATCGCAGTCGAGCATAAAATGCTCATGAAGACCGCTAAGGCCGAAGTCCCAGAGCCTAAGCCTTAGAGCGGACTGGTGCCTAGCGAGGCCAATCGCAGTCGAGCGTAAGAAGCTTATTAAGAACGCCGAGGCCGAAGTCCCAAAGCCTAAGCCTTAGGCTGGACTGTGCCTCAGCGAGCCAATCGCAAGCCCGAGCGTAAGAAGCTTATGAAGAACGCCGAGGCCGTAAGTCCTAAAGCTTATGTCTTAGGCGAGACGATGACTAGCGAGGCCAATTACAAGCCAAATGTAAGAAGCTCCCAAGAACGCCGAGGCCGTAAGACCCAAAGCCTAAGTCTTAGACGGACTGTGCCTAGCGAGGCTAACAGAGGTCGAAAGCGTAAGAAGCTCGTGAAGAACGCTATGGCCGAAGTCCCAAAGCCTAAGCCTTAGAGCGAATCGGTGCTTAGCGAGGCTATTTGCAGTCCCAAAGAAAGAAGCTCTCAAGAACGCTAAGGCGAAGTCCTAAAGCCTAAGCCTTAGGCGTAATCTGCGCCTAGCGAGGCTAAATGCAGCCGAGCAAAAGACGCCGTGAAGAACGCTAAGGCCGAAGTCCCAAAGCTTAAGCCTTAGGCGGATTCGCGCTCTAACGAGGCCAATTGCAGTCGAGCATAAAAGCTCATGATGAACGCTATGGCCGTAAGTCCCAGAGCCTAAGCCTTACGCGGATGGTGCTCTAGCGAGGCCAGCAGAGGCCAAGCGTAGAAGCTCGTGAGGAACGCTAAGGCCAGAAGTCCCAGAGCCTAAGCCTTACGCGGACTGTGCCTAGCGAGGCCAACAGAGGCAGCGCAAGAAGCTCGCGAAGAACGCTATGGCTGTAAGTCCCAAAGCCTAAGCCTCGAGGGATCTGCGCTCTAGTAAGGCCAATCGCAGTCGAGCGTAAGAACCTCGTGAAGAACGCTAAGGCCAAAAGTCCCAAAGACTAAGCCTTAGGCGGGACGGTGCATAGTAAGGCCAATTGCAGGACCGAGCAGAAGAAGCTCCTGAAGAACACTAAGGGCAGAAGTCTCAAAGCGTAAGCTTTAGGCGAGACTGTGCCTCAGCGAGGCCAATGCAGTCCGAAAGCGTAAAAGTTCTCAAGAACGCTAAGGCCAAAAGTCACAAAGTCTAAGCCTTAGGCGGCACGGTGCCAAGTGTGGCAAATTACAGGCCAGAGCAGAAGAAGCTCATAAAGAACGCTAAGGCCAGAAGTCCCAAAGCCTATGTCTTAGGCGAGACGGTGCCTAACGAAGCCAATTGCAAACCCGAGTAGAAGAAGCTTATGAAGAACGCTGACGCCAGAAGTCCCAAAGCCTATGTCTTAGGCGGGACGGTGCCTAGCGAAGCCAATTGCAAACCCGAGCAGAAGAAGCTTATGAAGAACGCTGACACCAGAAGTCGCAAAGCCTATGTCTTAGGCGGGATTGTGCCTAGCTAGGCGAATTACAGTCGAGTAGAAAAGCTCTCAAGAACGTCAAGCAAGAAGTACCAAAGCCTAAGTCATAGAGTAGACGGCGTTTCAGCGAGGCGAACCGCAGTCGAAAGCGTAAGGCTCGTGAAGAACACTCAGCGAGAAGTCCTAGAGCCAAAGCCTTAGAGCGGATTTGCTTAGCGAGGCCAGCCAGCAGTCGAGTAAGAAGCTTATGAATAACATCGAGGCCAAAAGTCCCAAAGCCTAAGCCTTTATGGGATTCGGTGCCTAGCGAGGCCAATCGCAGTCGAGCGTAAGAAGCTCTCAAGAACGCTAAGGCTAAAAGTCCAAAAGCCTAAACCTTAGAGTGAATCGGTGCCTAGCGAGGCTAATTACATGCCCAAAGAAAGAAGCTTCTAAGAAGGCTAAGGCGAGAAGTCCTAAAGCCTAAGCCTTAGGCGTAATCTGCGCCTAGCGAGGCTAATGCCTACCGAGCAAAAGATGCTCGTGAAGAACGCTAAGGCCGAAGTCCCAAAGCTTAAGCCTTAAGGCGGACTTGCGCCCAACGAGGCCAATTACAGTGCCGAGCATAAAAACTCATGATGAACGCTATGGCCGAAGTCCCAGAGCCTAAGCCTTAGAGTGGACTCGCGCTTCAGTGAGGCTAACAGTAGGTCGAGCGTAAGAAGCTCGTGAAGAACGCTAGGCCGAAGTCCCAAAGCTTTTGGCGGACAAAGTGCTTAGTGAGGCTAATCGCAGTCGAGCGTAAGAAGCTCGTGAAGAACGCTATGCCGAAGTCCCAAAGCCTTTGATGGACAAGGCCTAGCGAGGCCAATCGCAGCCGAAGCGGTAAGAACCTCGTGAAGAACGCTAAGGCCAAAAGTCTCAAAGCCTAAGCCTTAGGCGGACTGCGCTTCAGCGAGGCCAATCGCAGGACCGAGCGTAAGAAGCTCTCAAGAACACTAGCGGCGTAAGTCTCAAAGCGTAAGCTTTAGGCGTGACGGTGCCTAGTGAGGCCGACTAGAGTCCGAGCGTAAAAAGTTCTCAAGAACGCTAAGGCCAGAAGTCACAAAGTCTAAGCCTTAGGCGCACGGTGCCAAGCGTGGCAAATTACGTGCCGCAGCGTAAAAGCTCATAAAGAACGCTAAGGCCAGAAGTCCCAAAGCCTATGTCTTAGGCGGACGGCGCTTAGCGAAGCCAATCGCAAACCCGAGCGTAAGAAGCTTATGAAGAACGCTGACGCCAGAAGTCCCAAAGCCTAAGTCTTAGGCGGGACGGTGGCTAGCGAAGCCAATTGCAAACCCGAGCGTAAGAAGCTTATGAAGAACGCTGACGCCAGAAGTCACAAAGCCTATGTCTTAGGCGGGATTGTTGCCTAGCTAGGCGAATTACAGGCTGAGCAGAAAAAGCTCCTGAAGAACGCTGAAGCAAGAAGTCCCAAAGCCTAAGTCATAGGCGAGACGGTGCCTAGCGAGGCGAACTGCAGGCCGAGCAGAAGAAGCCCGTGAAGAACTCTAAGGCGAGAAGTCCTAGAGCCTAAGCCTTAAAGTGGACTTGCGTCTAGCGAGGCCAGCTAGCAGTCGAGCGTAAGAAGCTTATGAATAACATCGAGGCCAAAAGTCCCAAAGCCTAAGCCTTTTGCGGACTGCGTGCCTAGCGAGGCTAATCGCAGCCGAGCGTAAGAAGCTCTCAAGAACGCTAAGGCCAAAAGTCCAAAAGCCTAAACCTTAGGCGGAACGGTGCCTAGCGAGGCTAATTGCAGGCCCAGCAAAAGAAGCTTCTGAAGAAGGCTAAGGCGAGAAGTCCTAAAGCCTAAGCCTTAGCCGTAATCTGCGCTCAGCGAGGCCAATGCAGCCGAGCAAAAGATGCTCGTGAAGAACGCTAAGGCCGAAGTCCCAAAGCTTAAGCCTTAGGCGGATTCGTGCCTAACGAGGCCAATCGCAGTCGAGCATAAAAGCTCATGATGAACGCCATGGCCGAAGTCCCAGAGCCTAAGCCTTAGGCGTGACTCGCGCCTAGCGAGGCTAACAGTAGGTCGAAAGCGTAAGAAGCTCGTGAAAACGCTAAGGCCGTAAGTCCCAAAGCCTAAGCCTTACGCTGAACTGCGCTTAGCGAGGCTAATTGCAGCCCAAAGAAAGAAGCTCTCAAGAACGCTAGGCGAGAAGTCCTATAGCCTAAGCCTTAGGCGGGATGGTGCCTCGCGAGGCCAAATGCAGGCCGAGCAAAAGACGCTCGTGAAGAACGCTAAGGCCAGAAGTCCCAAAGCTTAAGCCTTAGGCGGGACGGTGCCTAACGAGGCCAATTGCAGGCCGAGCATAAAAAGCTCATGATGAACGCTATGGCCAGAAGTCCTAGAGCCTAAGCCTTAGGCGGGACGGTGCCTAGCGAGGCCAGCTGGCAGTCGAGCGTAAGAAGCTTATGAAGAACGCTAAGGCCGAAGTCCCAAAGCCTAAGCCTTAGAGTGAATCGGTGCTTAGCGAGGCTAATCGCAGTAACCGAGCGTAAGAAGCTCCTGAAGAACACTAAGGGCAGAAGTGTCAAACCGTAAGCTTTAGAGAGGACGATGCCTAGTGAGGCCGATTGCAGCCCGAAAGCGTAAAAGTTCTCAAGAACGCTAAGGCCGAAGTCACAACGCTCTAAACCTTAGGCGCACGGCGCCAGTGTGGCAAATTACGTGCCGAGCGTAAGAAGCTTCACGAAGAACGCTAAGGCCGTAAATCCCAAAGCCTATGTCTTAGAGCGGACGACGCGTAGCGAAGCCAATCGCAGCCCGAAGCGTAAGAAGCTTATGAAGAACGCCGACGCTGAAGTCCCAAAGCCTATGTCTTAGAGCGGATCGTGCCTAGCTAGGCGAACTACAGGTCGAAAGGTAAGTCGTCAAGAACGCCGAGGCCGAAGTCCCAAAGCCTAAGTCTTAGGCGAGACGGTGTCTAGCAAGGCCAACCGCAGTCGGAAGGTAAGCTCGTGAAGAACACTAAGGCGAGAGGTCCTGACCCTAAGCCTTAGGCGGATTTGCGTCTAGCGAGGCCGCCATGTGCCGAGCGTAAGAAGCTTATGAAGAACACTGAGGCCAAAAGTCCCAAAGCCTAAGCCTTTTGCAGGATTCGGCGCTTAGCGAGGCCAATCGCAGCCGAGCGTAAGAAGCTCTCAAGAATGCTAAGGCCAAAGTCCCAAAGCCTAACCCTTAGGCAAGACGGTGCCTAGCGAGGCCAATCGCAGCCGAGCGTAAGAAGCTCTCAAGAACACTAAGGCCAGAAGTTCTAAAGCCTAAGTCTTAGGCGTGACGGTACCTAGCTAGGCCAATTGCAGGCCGAGCAGAAGAAGGCCACGAAGAATGCTAAGGCCAGAAGTCTCAAAGGCTAAGCCTTAGGCGAGACTCGCTCCAAGCGTGCTAATCGCAGCCGAGCTGCGAAGCTCACGAAGAACATTAAGGCCGAAGTCCCAAAGCCTAAGTCTTAGGCGGATCGGTGCTTATCGAGGCCAATTGCAGGCCGAGCAGAAGAAGGTCACGAAGAACGCTAAGGCCAGAAGTCTCAAAGCCTAAGCCTTAGGCGAGACGGTGCCAAGCATGGCCAATTGCAGGCCGAGCAGCAGAAGCTTATGAAGAACACTAAGGCCAGAAGTCCCAAAGCCTAAGTCTTAGGCGGGACGGTGCGTAGCGAGGCCAATTGCAGGCCCGAGCAGAAGAAGCTTATGAAGAATGCTAAGTGCAGAAGTCCCAAAGCCTAAGTCTTAGGCGTGATTGCGTCTAGCGAGGCCAATCGCAGGCCCGAGCGGAAGAAGCTCATGAAGAATGCTAAGGCCAAAAGTCCCAAAGCCTAAGCTCGAGGCGGGACGGTGCCAAGCGTGTCCAATTGCAAGCTGAGCAGCAGAAGCTCGTGATGACAACGTAAAGGCCAGAAGTCCCTAAGCCTAAGCTTTAGGCAGGACAGTGCCGAGCGAAAGCCAATTTTAGTCTCGAGTAAGAAGATCGCGAGGAGATGACACATAATTAAAACGCGAGCAAAAATGGAGCTCGAAGCGAATGAGCTTGCAAAATAAAAAGCTACAGAGCACGAGCAAAATGTTGAACCAAGTAAACCGAGCTCACGAGACAGTGCGTAAGGCTTTTAGCCTAACTCAAGGAAAATCTTTGCCATGCATAAGTTAAAAGATGATACAAGCAGATTTAACTTGGACATAAAATAAAATGAAAGTCTAACACTTATGAAATTCCCACTTAACGAGCACATGAAGTCAATCCCACACACAAAACACAAGAATATACACACGAGTACTGAAATGAGTTGTCCAATATATGCTTTTATTTCATTGAAATGATTACAAGTACAAGGAATAAAAAAAAGCAGAGAAAAGTTCAAGCAAGTAGGGGCATCGTCAAGCAGCAGGAGGGAACCATCAATGCAGCAGCAGGAGGAGCATCGAATAGTGGGAGGAACAACTTCTCAGGTTCGGCCTCGGGCTCGAAGGAAGCTTCGACACTTGGATGGGGACGTCGTGAATGCGCATGTACTCAAGAACACCCGCTTGGACCTTAGACAGTCGACCTCGGGATGTACCTTGCCCAAGGCATACATGAGGCGATCATAGTCAAGGTCACCCCATCGTTGTACTCTGATTACGAGCGTAACCTTCAAAGAATCTATCTGCCATTAGAGACGAGAAGTTTCCCCCTCCATGGTCTTCTCAAAGGAGAATCTCTAGGTGTCCAAGTCCTTCCGAGCCTCGAGTAACTCTTCACGGATGATGACATAACTCCTCTTGAACTGGGTAACCTTAGAGTCCGACACCGCCGTCCTCTCTCAGAAGGTTGCGTTCTCCTCTGTAGCCTCGTGTTCTCCTCTTTCAACCGCCCAATACTCTGCTCCAAGCTCCGAATCTCTGCTCGAGGTTCCTCCTGAGAGTCTTGGATCTTGGCCTTGAGCCTGGTTACAGCAACTGAAGCTCGGGAGGAGAGGCGCTGGAGAGCACTAAACAGCTCATCAGCATCATAGGACTCCAGGCCATCCAGGAATCTGTCGTTCATCTCCCCGGTAAAATTCCTAAGGTAGGGCTCGACGCGGTTAGACGGACCCTGCTCCTGCGTACTTTCAGGTCGAGGGCGAGCTAAAACCACGCCCCTCGGACACTGCTGGAGGACCTTCTTCTGCTCGTTCTACCTGTTGAGCAAAAGGGGAAGTTCGAGCAGGTGGAGGCGGAGCATCTGTTTCGGCTCAGGGTCTCTTCGAGGTGCTCGTACCTTTAGTGGTCCCTACACGCCTATGCATCATCTCGAGCACCCCCCTCATGTCTTCCCCTGGCACCAGACCAAACTCCAAAAAATTTTGGGGTGTAAGCAGCTCCCTGCACGAGCTCGCGTTGTCGAGTACGGTTCTTATGTGTGCACGAAGCTCTTCCCCAATTCTATAGGAGGCACCCCAAGAAACTGCAAAAACAATCAAGGTAGAATAATGAGAACAGATACGAGCAAAAGAATTAAAATGAGAATTCATTGGACAGATAAACAACCTGGAGTGCAAAAATACCGTGGAACCGGGGATCCCCTAGGCGAGAGGTGCAGCAGTGCCCCATTCCCCTACAAAGAAGAATTTGCTCTTCTAGTTGCCACCAGAAGTAGGGAGATCAGTGATGGGCTTTTTACCCTTCAGGCTGGAGGTAAGGTAGTACTGGCTGCACTTCAGTTGATAAAGGTGCCTTATTTCCCCTACCGAGGGTTCACCCAAATTGCACCATTTCCACAACGTAAAAAGTTTGAAAAGGACCCTCCACCCATTTGGGTTCAACTGCCCCGGGGCCAGACGGAATTTGGACAAAACCCGAGCAAAGTAAGGCTGGAGAGGCAGCTGACCCCCCATTTGAAGCATTCCAGATGCAAGGTAGTATACCCTTGAGGAGAACGGCTGGGGATATCACCCTTGCCCAGCAATCGTAAATCCACACTATCGGGTATATGGTAGGTATGCCTAAGCCTATTCAAATCTAAATGGGTGGTTTCACATATCATTTGGTCAATAGGGTACCCCGTACCCTCTGACCTTCATCGGCCTTCTCCCCGATGCGTACTGGGCCTCCACCGCGGGCAATGCCCCTTCTGAACTAGAATCCTCACTAGAACTACACTAAGGGTCTCTACTTCACCGTAAGAGGAAGATTCCTCGGGACATCCTACGGCTTCATTGGTATCGACATTTTTTCCTAAAGTATAATCTACCCAAATGGAATCAAAAATCCGAAGAAGGAAGAACAGAATCGGTGAGAATAGAAAGAAGAAGGGTTTATACCTAAATACAAAGAAAGGTTTATACGGTCGGAAATCGCTCTGACACTGAAGAGGAAGACGAAGAAGCACTTGCAAGAAAATTTTGGGTTTGAGTAAAAATGAGCAATAGGAAGTACAGCAAAGAAATCAAGGGTCTTTAAAAGAAAAGGGAAAGGTGCGTCTCTTCAGCAGACGGCACGTAGATCAAGGGGCGCGACCTTTCGAGTAACGTCCCTTCAAAATTTGAACGCACGACTAGGATCCGTCCATATATCCCGCATTAAATACGAAATGATGGAAGCGAAGACAGCTAGAAAATGTGGGAAGTGGAAAAGGCTCGGAAGTCACCCATCACTAATAAGTTTCAGCCTTATCTCGCTTCACCCAAAGACTAGAAACCGGGGACCGTGTTTGGGTAATATCGAACAGTCTCCTCGAGGCCCTTCCAGCTCGAATAAAATACCCCGGGTCATTCCAGCTCGAGCAGAAGCCCCGACCACCGGCACAAAGACGACCTCACAAGACATCAAAGCTGGTCAAGGTCGAGGAATTCAGAACCGTCCGAGCTTCGAGCTCTCTTTCTTGTTTGAGGTCATCAGGTCCTATCAAGGCTGGACAAGGACGAGGAGCTCGAATGCTGATCGAGACCCGAGCTTACCTTTCTGCTCGCTATAGTCAAGTCTTCAAGCACAACTGGGCCACGTCGATCATAGAACAAATGGAACGCGAGACCCGGCTCAGGACAGTTCAACCCGTTTTCTCAGAATCCCGACACACCTCTCGATGACTGATCAGGGCCCTACATGGTATGGTGGCGGTATTGTTGCCGATGGCCGGCACATGCCCCCACGGTGTCATCATTTCTTGTGCGCATGCCCGACATTATGATCTGGCCATGTGAACCATGTTAAGGAGACAGCCACGCATCCCTAGGGAATATTACGCTAATCCCTACTGCCGAGGGACCCGACATCATCGACGCGGAACGGATGATCTCGGAGAGAAAGGGCGGGAAAAATGGGGAATAAAAGGAAACAAACAAGTAAATTGCGGGGGTTCCAAAAATTCACACAGGTTCTTTTGATTCTTGCTTCTCTCTACTTTGATTTTTCTGGAATTCCATTATTCAAAAAGGAAGGCAAAAATACCCCTTTCATTCTCTCGGTCTCTCTAACTAAGAGAGATACAAAAAAGAACAACCCGATTACTGACTTGAGCATCGGAGGGTTTTCGCCAGAACAACATCCGGCGATCCCTGACCCTATTTTCTGTGAGTACAGGTCCGGGAGATTTCCGTTCTGGTAAAGATAGAGGAACTGGAATTGGAAGGCAGTCCTACTCGAGCTCGAGCTAGCCGCTAGCAGAAGCTTATTGACACAATTTGAAGGGACGCGGAAAAACAGCATCAACAGTAGTCCCAATATTAGTAAGATAGCAGTGGAATCCACTGTTTTAGCATGGGCTATAAGTTATTTCAAAAATATCTTAGCAAGAACCAATAAATAAGGAGACGGAGTTGTACGGACTGGTACCACCTTATCTGATTTGGAGCACCTGTCCATTTCTTTTTGAATAGATAGACGACAACCAACTGAAATAGTGATTTTGCTTGTAGGCAATCGCAAAGAAGCTAGCAGACCTCAGTGGCAAGGGCGTAACAACAATCGTTGGAGTGCAGACTCTGTTGCCGACGTTGAAAATGTTTAAGTTCGATTTAGAATTTCGAAATTGAATTAATCAAAATATCTTTATTTCAGAATTCTATTGGCTTGGATTCTGGCAAGCTAATTGATTCGATTCTATTTTGAGTTTTATACAATTCATAATATATATGAATAATGCTCTTTCTTCCAGTGTCATGAGCCACATATCAAGTTGTCAGAAGGCAAAGATCTTCCAGATGTTGTTGCTCTTGATGAAGATACCAGTTGCCGTGAAAGATGCAAATTATTATTTATTTTCTTTTGGCCCACTTGTCAATGTCATTTAAGTGTGTAAACGAGAAATGAAAACCTCGTAGGAAGATATGAATTCATCTTGTAAATTTTCACCTTCGCGATCTATGTATGGTCCCATTATTGCTGAAATTGCTACTAATCACTGTATGGATACGAGCCAATCTTTTTCAAATAAATTGGTTCTTTTCCTTAGTATTTCATGCTATTCACTTTTTAATCTTGTCTGTTTTGTGAGCATCATTTTAGTTGGTCCTTTTGGTGAAAGGTATCCTATGGCCTCGAACCATGTAAACAGTAACTTCTGTTGCTAAGACTATTTGTGTTCCTAATCAGTACGTATGATGTCCCTTGATGGAAAAGGACTTATCAAGCAAGTCTGGTTACATGATGTTCTTGAGTTCAAGCCACAAAAATGAGAGATCTTTAGTGATTTTTAGATGCCTCTCACTTTCATTGAAGGCATGAATGAAAATCATAGTTACATGATTTTTAGACACAACTTTCTCCAGGCAGCTTTGATCATTTTCTGACAGTCAATATAGAATTGTAGGTTTGATCATGCTAATATTTTATTTTTTGGTATTGTAGATGTAGTAGGTTTCATATAGAATTCATAACTTTTTGAATTTTAGTTGGCCCCAATGACAACTAAAGTCCCACATGGGGACCACTTGGCGTGGTACTCCCCACCCAATGACAAGTTGACACATGGAACCATATTAATGAAAATAAGTAAGCTCTAAACTCTGATTTAGAATTCTAATTCAAATTATACCAATTAAATTTTTTTTCCTTCTTCCGTCTGCATAGTTCATTCAAATTTTCACTCAACTTATTTATAGATCTGCATTATTTCAAACTTTCAATTTCCTATTTTATCATATATTGCCATGCCTTTTATATCACTGATTTGTTTCATTCTTTTTTTTTTTTAAAGAATTGCTTTGTTCAACTCTCTCTCTGTTGTTTTTTATTTTCGCTGCTACAATTCCAATATCCATGCATGGCAATGCATTGGATAGTTGGTGGCTACAACTAATAGACGCATCAAAAATTCCAAATCGAGTCTGAATGTATCGCAAGATTGTGGTGGTCAAAGTCATGTTGCATTTGTAATTTTGTATTTGTATATTTTAGAAAATTTTGAAGTGATTGTATTATTTCTATTAAATACAATTTTGGTTTGTGTTCTGGGAAATTCCAAAAACAAGTCGTCACATTGTGTATCACTATCTTTTCTATATTCACTCAAATTTAATTATTTGAACATATGATTTAGTCCATTTGAGAAATATAGTAACTAAGATATATATTTTTGGATACAAATTAACTTTAATTTAAAATGTAATCTGGCTTCATCAAAAGAGAAACATCATGAATCTTGTTAATTTAATTTATGAGCATAGAATCTTAACCAAACATTTGAAGTTGCTGGACAAAATGAAATTCGAAAAACAAAGCAAAAGATGTCCAAAAACACAAGCCAAAAACATTTTCTAATTGAAAATAATGCAATCACGTTAACTTTTCTACAATCTAGAAATACAAATGTTTGAAAAATAAAGACCACACTTACTAGGGGTCGAGCCAGTCAAAAACAGAAACACTAATCACCAATGTAAAAGCACTCATGCTCGAGATTAAGCTAGCCAAAAGTAGGACTTTCCATTATACTTGAGACTAAGCTAAATAAGAGCAGGAACATTCATTGCTAGCTAAGTGAGCTCTCATCGTGTTATAGGTTGCACTAAGAGCAAGTATAAACCAGTCCTCAAGTAAAACTTAAGTGTGGCAGCTTGAACCCATAGTGAGAATTTGTTAAACGACTCTCTCCGAGAATAGGGGTATAATTCCCGCGTATAATTAACTCTCATCATGATGACCAAATAACTGTCTAAAAATGGATGGGTAAATGCGAAGTTAAGAATGTGCGTTACGGGAATAATGGGGAGGGAGGAGCAACAAACGCGAGGAATAAAAGACTTGATAAATACCTAAAGAAAAAACGGGGTTGGACCATTACTTCATAGAAAATCAGAAAAGAAACCACATAGGAAAAAAAAGAGTAAGCCTTTGAATTTCTTTCTTTTTAAAAGAAAATTTCTAAAAGTAAAACCTGATCACTGACTTGAACGTTGGAGGGTCTTCGCAGGAAAAACATCCTGCTATTTTTGACATTTTTCTAGGAGTGCAGGTTAGAGGACATCATTCATTTCTGGAATTAAAGAAATGAGAGTGTTGGCTAGGGAATTTACTCGAAGGAGAAGAGACCAGATTTCAGCATTAACATTTTAACGTCGTCTATGGAGACTAAGCAAAAAGCCAGTTCTATTACAAGCAATATGGGCAACATAATAATGGGGGGTAACATTCTGAGAGGAGTAGGTCTTAAAGAGTCGATGACTCTAAGGGAGGTGGCAAATGAGGCATAAGATAGAACGGTGCAAGATAGGATGACCAGATGAAAAAGAAAATAGAGATGTTGACGACCATCCTTTAGAAGCTCATGGACAGATAGAGGAGAGCAAGCTATGACGTTCCCAAGTCCAGTCGTAGAGCCATTCCTATTGGGCATGATGTGAGAGATAGAGTCCAAGGGCATAGAGTATAAACCACTACTGGCGGTGGTGGATGTGATTCTGGAGGAGAGGGAATTAAGATAATATTTGTGGAGCATAGAGTAAGAATGTGTGCAAGTCGTAACAGAGAATCCTTATCGTGCTGAAGAATTAGAAGGAGATGTCTGAAGATTCACTCAGGCCATTGATGGGATTCGGGGACATGAGAAAGCCCTAAGTTGGAGGATCATATTAGACAACGAGTCGCCACTTTCAATGAAAATCATGAACATCATAATCCCATTGGATTTTTGTTTTCCTGATTTGAAATTTTCAGGGAAAAATGAGCCACGGTGCACATTGAGTGCTTCAACAAAATAACTAAGGTACAAGACTTAACAGCAATGCAGAGATGCAAGGCTTCCCACTCACCTTGGAGGGGCGAGCATAAGAGTGGAATTGTAGACTGCCATGAGGGAGTATCCAAAGTTTTAAGCAAACGTGCACAGAATTTGCGGAACAGTTTCGTGGGGTTGAAACTCTTGAAGCTGATATAATGGAGTTGATCAAGATCAAGTAAGGAAAGGGGAGTCTCTTTGGGAGATTGTTAAAAAATACCATCGAAGCAGTCTTGGATCTCGTGTTAATCTTCCACGGAATTGAGAAGGCTAAAAGAAAGAGTGAAAATGGAAAAGCCATGGTATAATCTGTGAAGCCCCTTGATTCGCTCATATTCCGATGCGTATGAGCAGGTAAAAAGAGACATTGTAATTGAAGAAGAAAAAACGGCGAAGTTGAGAAGCGAGCAAATTGAAGGAATGAGGTATAATGTGCAAAGAGCCCAAAAAAAAGGATGGTTAGTTGGGTCGGCCCAAGGGTCATCATCAGCCAGAGAGGTAGGAAGCTAAGTTGCTCCCTACCACTATTATCAGAGGAAGTCTTAACCTCGAATTGGTCACTTTCCGCTCCACAGATCACTAAGTAGATATCAAAGAGGTTACCATCAACTGAATAGAAACCTGCACCATAATGTCTCTATGAGCCGGCAGTTTCAGAGCCATGATAGAGTTGCCTACCAGCGACCCCATAGCCACAGTTAATTTTCCTAGGGACAGGGCTAGAGTCCTACTTGTAGGCAGTATACTCCTCTAAAAGTCCTACTAGAGAAGATATTTAATATTGTGGATGAACGAGGTTTACTATGTCCTCAACCACCAATGTCCAAACCAGTAAATATGAGAGATAGAAGTAGATTTTTCAAATTCCACAATGATCACAGCCATTTGACATATTAATGTTGTGATTTAAAGAACCAAGTGGAATTTTGGGTGAGAAATCGATATTTGGATGAGTTCATCAACTGGAGGCACCCGATAATGGATCAACAATATGTTGGAAATAACCAGATTAGTGGGGAAGATTGAGAATGGTCCGTTGTGAGAGTGATATTAGGAGGACTTACGATGGCAGTTAATTTGAATAGAGCTAGGAACAACTATAGCAGATATGCATCTATTAATCGTGAAGTTCTATTTAACATGCCCGCAGCAAAAAGAGGATGAGGAAGAGGTTTTGCATCCCATGAAGATGATTTAGTTATAAAGGCTGATGTTGTAAATAAGGAGATCAACAGGATTCTAGTGGACTCAGGAAGTTTGGTGGACATACTCTTCAAGCCTATTCTAGTCGAGATATAAATTACTGATGTGAGACTTGAGCACATGAATACCTTTTTAAAGTGATTTGGTAGAGGAAGTTCAACTCCATTGGGGATTGTAAATCTGTCAATTATGATAGACTCGAGGCCTTTTGAGAAGAACATGATGTTGGACTTCGAGGTAATATATAAAATAACCTATACCAGATGATATTAGAAAGTTCATTTATGAGAATGAGTCAGTCGGTAATGTCAACTCATTATTTGGCATTGAAATGCCTAATAAATAGCGTGGTAAGGGTTATAAAAGAAGACCTAAGAGTTTCAAGGAGCTGTTATGCAACAACAGGTAAGGAAGCCATACATGTGACGTCGCTGGATGTAAAAAGGGATTCAAAGAAGGGAAGATAAGAGCCCATTGAGGAACTAGAGGAAGTCTTAATAAGACCAAATAACCAGGAAAAGAAAGCAAGGATCGGTTCTTATATAAGCAAAGAAGTGAGAAGAAGTCTAATCGAATACTTGCGAGCACATACAAATGTGTTCGCCTGGTTCCATGATGACATGTCAGGAATTGATTCGAGAGTGGTGTGTTACAAGTTAGAAATTAATAAAAAAGTGAAGCTAGTAAGGCAGAAAACCAAGTGCTTTAACTATAAAAGATATGATACCATGAATAGCAAGCTAGAGAAGTTATTAAAAGCAAGATTAATAAGGAAAGTTAATTACCCTGAATGGATCTCGAATGTGGTCCTGATGAAGAAGGCAAATGGCAAGTTGAGGATTTATGTTGATTTTACAAACTTAAACAAAACTTGTCCCAAGGATGGCATTTTCGGGTTACAACGAAATCCTCATGTTTGAGCAGGATGAAGCTTTTGTCATCAATCAAGGCTTATTCTACTACATATTCATGCCTTTTGGCCTCAAAAATGCAGGAGCAATATATTAGAGGTTGGTGAATAAGATTTTTAAGTCTCTAATGGGACGAACAATGGAGGTCTATAAGGATGACATGATCACGAAATCCAAAGATGCAGATGAGTATGTCAAGCATCTAGAATAGATTTTTGCACTCTTAAGAAAATATCAAATAAAGCTCAATCCAGAGAAGTGCGTTTTTGGTGTGGGCTTTGGAAAGTTTTATGGTTAGTCACAGGAGAATTGAAGCCAACTCAAAGAAAATAAGGGCAGTTGTAAAAATGAAGTCACCACGTACTTTGAAGAAAATACAGAGTCTCACGGGCAAGTAGGCAGCTTTGAATAGGTTTATCTCCCATGCAATAGACAAATGTCATGTCTTTTTTCAAGAGGTGAAAAAGGAAAGAAAAAAAAATGGACAGCAGATTGTGAGGCAGCATTTCAATAACTGAATGATTATCTGTTTAAGGCCCCATCGCTATTAACGCTGTGAGCAAAAGAAGTATTGTACTTATATTTAGTTGTGTCATGGAGGGCTACAAAAATTGAGGGTTCAACATTGAATGTTCTACATAAGTAAAGCACTACTGAAAATGGAAGCTAAATATCCAAAGTGGAGAAGTGGCTACTTGCTTTAGTTATAGCTGCTAAAAAATTAAGGCCTTATTTTTAAGCGCATTCGATAGTTGTGTTGATAGATCAGACACTTAGATAAATCTTACACAAGCCAGAGACCTTTGGTTGGTCAGTAAAGTGGTCGATAGAACTTAGCGAGTTTGACATTAATTATCAACCTCGAACAATAATTAAAGCACAGACTCTAGCAAATTTTATAGCCGAATGCATAGAAGCGGATAAAAGTGCAGATAACGAATAAGCAATAAGAGAACCGATTCCTGGAAGGTTTAAACTATTACAATAGATGGATTATATAGAGATCAATGAGCATGGGCAGAAGTGGTGTTACTTAGCCTCGAGGGTGTGGAAATTCTATATGCGGTAAACTCGAGTTCAAAGTTACCAACAATCAAGCTGAATATGAGGCCCTCATTGTGGGGTTAAGACTTGCACTAATATTGAAGGTAGAAGAAGTAAAGGTTCGAATAGATTCTCAACTAGTAGCAAACCACCTCAATGATAGCTTTTAGGCGAAATAAGAGAAAATAATCGATTTTTTGCCAAAATAAGGCAACTGATTGATAGATTTTGAGCGATGGAGGTAGAGCAAATTTCAAGAGCAAAGAGTTTTCAAGTAGACATCATAGCATAAATGGCTGCTATATCAGATACCAAGATGCCCAAATCAATTCCTTTAGAGATCAAAATTAGCTCGAATATTGAGCAGGAAGCGGAGGTGATGAGAGTAACCACAAGTGGCACATGAAAAGATCTGATTGTCATCTACATTATGGAAGAGATAGTGCCTATCGATAAAAAGCAAGGAAGAAAGTTGAAGTGTCAGGCAGAAAGATACATGTTGATTGATGGGGTATTATATTGATGAGGTATACTCTGATGCTGCTAAGTTGTTTGAATAAAGAGGAAGCAAATTATGTGCTTAGAGAGATATATGAAAGGGTTTACGAAAACAATTCTGGTGTAAAGTCTTTAGATTTTAAAGTCTTGAGACAAGGATATTTTTTGCCTATAATGCACTAAGACACGTAAGAAAAGACTAGAAGTTGTAAGAATTGCGAGAGCTTCGCCAACTTCCTAGCTCAACCACCAGGGATTCTTACAGTGATGAACTCGCCATGGCCATTTGCCTAATAGGGAATTGATTAAATTTGGATTCTTACTAAAAGAACCAGCATCCGCAACTTATGCAGGGGTTGTGATTGATTATTTTACGAAGTGGATCGAGGCAGAAGTTTTGAACAAGATAACAAAGAGCAAAACAATCGAATTTATCTGGAGGAATGTAATATTCGTGTACTTAATCCCCATGCTTTGGTAACCGACAATGGAAAATAGTTTGATAATAACAAGTTCAAATACTTACGCAGAAATATAAGAATAGAGTTGAATTTTTGCTCGTCTTCACATTCATAAGCAAACGAGCAAGTAGAAGCTGAAAATAAAACTATATTATGATTTCTGAAAACCAGGTTAAGATAACAGAAGAGACTATGGGCTGATGAATTTCCCGATGTGTTGTGGGCTTATAGAACCACACATAAGACTACTACAGGGGAAATACCATTTACCTTAGTGTTTGGGCATGAATCTGTGATTCCAGTAGAGATAGGGATAAGTACTCATTAGACAGACTATTTTAACTAGGAGTTGAACAACTAGTAGGTTTATGGAAATCTGGACTTGTTAGAAGAGAGAATGGAAAAGTCGTCAAGAAAGATAGCATATTACCAACAAAAGGTGGCTCGCTATGACAACCAAAATGTGTATGTTCGGTAATTTAAAATGGCAGATTAGGTGTTTAGAAAGGTGCTAGGTCCATTAGGAAGTTCTTTATAGGGGTTCAGTAAGTCGGCATGTCTCATCGGCATACATGTTAGCTTACCCCAATAGACAGGAAGTTAAGAGACAATGGAATGCATAACATTTAAAAAAGGTTATAAAGTAATGTTGTTTCAATTAATGAATTCAACTTTCTCAAATTTAAAGTATATAATAAATTGATCATGAATAAAAAAATTAATGAGGTATGCTTTCAGAATTCATTCGAGCAGATCAATCTTTTAAAACACGATAAGGTTAGAAGTCTCAAAATTTGTATGAGGCAAGACAGAGAGCCAAGTGAAACCAGAATGGGCTCAAGCAAATTAAGCTCTAAAAATAAGTTAAGGCCAGAAGTCTCAAAGGCTGCTCGAGGTGAGATAAAGAGCCAAGTGAAGCTATAATGGGCTCGAACAAATTAAGCTCTAAAAATAAGCTAGGGCCAAAAGTCTCAAAGCCTACTCGAGGTGAGACAAAAAGCTAAGGTTAGCCAGAATTGGCTCGAATAAGTAAAGCTTTTAAAAATATGTTAAGGCTAAAAGTCTCAAAGCCTGTTTAAGGGAAGACAAAGAGCCAAGTAAAGCCAGAATGAGTTCGAGCAAATCAAGCTCCTAAAACATGATAAGGCTAAAAGTCTCAAAACCTGCTCGAAGCGAGACAAAGAGCCAAGTGAAGCCAGAATGGGCTTGAGCAAAATCAAGCTCTAAAAACTATTAAGGGACAAAATTCTAGAAGCCTGCTCGAGGCTAAACAAAGAGCCTAAGTTAGCCAGAATTAATTTGAGCAAGTTAAGCTCTAAAATTTATTGAGGCCAGAAGTCTAAAAGTCTATTCGTTGTAAGACGAGAAGCCCAGGTTAGCTAGAGTTAATTTGAGCAGGTTAAGTTCTTATAAATGAATAAGACAAATATAAAAGTTTAAAGTTTGAAAGTCTACTCAAAGTAAGACGAAACTTGAAATTTGTTGAAGCTTATTTGAACTTGGAAAATATAGAATAAATAAAAAATCATAAAGAAAGGCTAAGATTAATTTTTTTTTAATTCAATTTAATGAGAACCAGAGTTTACAAAGCTCCTATATAAGAAGTTGTAATGAAAGCTAGGGAGTTTGGGTAGACTAATCAGCAGCTTGATCGGTCACCTGAATAGTCTGGTCTACATCGGATGTAGCTTGAGAACCCCCTTCATTAGAGGGAGCAATTTCTTCAAGTCCTATAGGAGCAGTCTATGCACCTGGAGTTGGATCTTTCTACTGCTTGCTCCTGGTATCCTATTCACTCATGTAGGTATCCACACTGGCTTCAAGTTTAAACATATCCAGCTCAGGTTAATCTTTTTCTAAAACAGACATGATGCACTCATAGCAGAATATTAGCCCATTATTGTACTCATCAGCAAGTTACTTCCCTAAAGTGTTAAGTCTACCTTGAATGCACGAAATCTCAACTTCCATAATCCTCTCGAAGGAGAATCTCTTAACATCAAGATCCTTTCTGGCATTCAGAAGCTCATTTCTTACTATAGACAACTCATTTTTTAGTTAAAATGTCTTTGAATCAGCCATGGAAACCCTATTCTCAAATGTGAAAATCTTGATACGAAACTTTGTTGATTCTTCTTTTTCCTACTCTAAATCTTTCCTCAAGCTCTGATTCTCAGCTTTAAGTCTTTGTTGCAATTAGAGATTCTTGATTTAAAAGCTGTGGAAGCAGGAAGTCGGCATGCAGAACACTAGAAGGAGTTACCCAGTTCATTAAGGTTATAATCATCTAACTTAGCAATAAAATCTTCCTTCATATGCTTTTGATAGGGGAAGCGATTTGGTCGGTCCTTGACTTCTTCGGTAGAGCAGAGGAGCTGCTCGGGATATCAACGGTGCTGAAGTCTTCTTTAACCTGCTAAGTATGCTGCTGTTTATCTTATCTTCTTCAAACGCTAAACCAAACTCAACCAGGTTGTTATGCATTAGTAATTCTTTGCACGAGCTGGCGTTGTCTAAAAAAATATCTATATGCAACTTTAGCTTCTTCTTAATCTTATAGCATACACTTCATGAACCTGAAAAAAGCTAGAAAACAATAATAAGAAAGGATTAATGAAAAGGCTAGACCAAAAAACGTAATGAGTAGTAAATGACCTGGAATGCAAAAGCGAGAAGTAATTTGGAGAACTTCTCGAGATGTAGAGGCTGCTCATCCCCAATCGTCCCCAACGAAAAAGAATTTACTTTTTCAATTGCCACCAGATGTGGGAAGATTGGTAATGAGTTTCTTATCTTTGGAACTAGACGCAAAATAATACCTACCTACATATTTTAAGCTACTCATCAACGACGCTAGTAGTCTAACCAAGACTTGAATTTCCTCCTATGTTCTTTTTATTAGTTGGGAATTGCTAGAGGAAGAGGATTCCTTAGAGGGACATTCTTTTAGTTTTTTGAATTACGGACATTTTTCTAAGGACCAATGGCTTCCCTATAATCTACTTCTATTAGATCTCAGAAATTTGAGCCATGGTTCACAAAGACAAAAATCAAGGAAGCCCAAATAAAAGATAATAAGGACGAGAAGAAGAAAGTTCAGGGATTTATACCTGAGATTGATTCGGTGGGCATTAATCGCAATAATCACCACTGAAAAAAGATTTCTTGGAGACAACGAGAGTTATCTTTGGCTAATGTGAGGGAATACCGGAAGGGAAGAGATGAATTTGGGGTTTAAAAGAAGTAAAAGAATCATCTCAAAGACAGCACGTTACATAAAACGTTGCATTTGTTCAGATAACCGTATTTTCAAATTCTAACAAGTGGCCCAAAACAATCCATGTCATTCACATTGAAGACAAAACAATTGAAGAGCTAGGTCGCGAAAAGGCAGGATAAAATAAAAGGGAACCTTAAATCTGCTCAAATCAGTAATTTCTAGTCTTATCTCATTTCACTCTCAATACTAGAAACCGAGGGACTGGTATTTGGGAAATAAAGAGCACATCCGCTCGTGGATCTAACCAACCAAAAACAAAAACACTAATCGCTAATGTAAAGGTACTCATACTCGAGATTAAACTAGCCAAAAGTAAGAACTTCCATTCTGCTCAAGACAAAGCTAAGCAAGAGTAGGAACATTCATTGCTAGCCAAGCGAGCTCTCATTGTGTTATAGGCGGCACCAAAAGCAGGTATAAACCAGTCCTGATGCAAAACTTAAGTGTGGTAGTCTGAGCCCATAATGGGAATCAGTTAAACAACTCTCTCCGAGAATGGGGGTATAACTCCCGTGCACGATTAACTCTCATTATGATGGCCAAATAACTATCTTAAAACGAACGGGTAACTGGGAAGCTAAGAACGTGCATTATACGAATAATGAGGAGAGAGGAACAACAAACATGAGGAATAGAAGACTTAGATAAATACCTTAGAAAAAAGAAGAAAAGGGTTTAGACCTTTGCTACCCAGAAAATTAGAAAAGAAATTACATAGGAAAAAATAAAGTGAGCCTTTGAAATTTTTTTCCTTTTTATAAGAAAATTTTTAAAAGTAAAACCCAATTACTGACTTGAACGTTGGAGAGCATTCACCAGAAAAATATTTGGCAATCCTTTACATTTTTCTATAAACGCAGATTAGAAGACATCATTCATTTCTGGAATCAAAGAAATTGGAGTGCTGGCTAGGGAATCTAGTTAAGCAAGAAGCGACCAAATTTGAGCATCAACAACAAATACAAACTTATAAATGCCACATATACTAGAGCACACACACATGCGATACAGTTAAATGAAGATTTGAAAAAAAAAAAAAAGTAGATCTATGAAATTTCCAAGGATCCAACAGTGTCCTTGACTTGCCTCCTTTGAATATTTTAAAAAATATCCACATTATCCACTTTATTCTACCTCTAACATTAAATATGCCATCATTGAGTAGAGTACAAAATCTCCAATCTTTTAATATCAATTTTATGTACTAACGGTAGCAATTTCAATCACCTGCGCTAGTAATACATATTCTGACGATAGAAGAATTACTTTTATATTATTTATTTCATATATTTCATGTCTATTGAATGATTTTTATTTGATTTAAATGTATTATTTTTGTTGAAAGATAAATTGTTATAATCTTTTATAAGGGATCACTTACTTTATTAAAATAAGAGACAAACTAAAATATAAGAAAAGTACACACTCCAAGATTAAGAATGATAATTAGGGTAGAATTGATATGAAATATTTACTCAAACTAAATATAAAATATTATCTTAAATTTACTTATTACATAAACTAAAAAATTCTATTGAAAATAATTTTAACAATCTTAAAATCTCCAAATTGATAATTAAAAATAGTTGAAACAATCATACTATAAACAATAATCTTGCACTATTACGTAGTTAACCTTACGAGATTACCAGTAAGAACTTATTTGAGCCCGAACTATCCGAGGAAGAAAAATAATTTAAAAGGGATGAGCTTTAACTCGGTAAGTGAGGGTTTTTCTATTATAAAAATGCTTGATCATATGCGTGCACAGAGCAACCCCTAAAAGACTAAGTGCCCATCTAAAACTTATGTGTGTGTTCAAATAGGTCCCAAAAACTTTTTTCTATACTTGTAAATATATTTGATTGGGGAAGGGTGCATGTTAAGTAATTTAAAATTATTCATTTATTTGAATTATAATTACCTATAATTATAGCTAGACTGAAACTGTATTTTCTAAAGCTTAACCAATTTAGACAATTAATAATTATAAATTATTATTCTGAAATAAAATCACATGAACATTTAATTATTATCAACTTATTTCTAATAAATATATGTATGTATATGTATGTATATATATAAAATAACCAACTCACAGATAATTCCTGATCAATCATGAATTGTTGCGCAAGTTTCTCAGACTAATCAGCAACTATGTTCCTCCTATAATTTATAGAGAAACAAATATAAAGAATAAATAAAAAATCTTATGAGAAAGAAATTAAATTAGATACTTCACCTCTCCTTCTTTTCTTTTTATGTGCACCGTGAGAAATTTCCTCATGGGTAAATAGTATCCTACACTACTTGTCTCCCATTTTCTTTTTTTCACGGATTTTACACTAACGAACTGACAAATGTGTAATACAATTTTTAAGTTCAGAATTTAATTAACAAATTATAGTTTACCTATCAGACCATCTAAATATTTCTGCCAATATATTGTATTGAGCTTTCCTCTCTTCTGCCATGAACTTCATAAATTATCAAACTCGTGTTTGGAAATTGAGAAATTGACAAATTTAAACAACTATAGCTACTAAAAAATTGAGGAGGGAAACAGACTATTTTTATTCACTTGATATTTGAGATTTGACATAAGGAGGGGGTTTTTCCCTATGAACTTTCGAAATTATTAAATTCATATTTACAATATGAGCAATTAACAAATTGTTTGGGTAATATCGGGCAGACCCCCTCGAGGCCCTTCCAGCTCGAATAAAAAACACCCCGAGAATAGTCCAGCTCGAGCAGAAGTCCCGACTTCACCAGGACGATCTCATAAAAGCTGGTCGAGGTCAGGCATTCATAGCCGTTCGAGCTCCGAGCTCTCTAATCTGCTCGAGGTCATCGGGTTCAGTCAAAGCTAGTCAAGGTCGAGGAATTCATAGCCGCTCGAGCCCCGAGCACTCCTCTGCCTGCTCGAGGTCGTCTCCCCAGGTCAAAGATGGTCAAGGTCGAGAACCGAGCACTCCTTTCCTGCTCGCAGAGGTTAAGTCCCCGAGCACAACTAGACAAGATCCGGCCCAGGGCAGCCCGACTCGTTTTCTCAGAATCCTGGCACACCTTTTAATGTCTGACCAGGGCCGCACGTGGTATGGTGGTGATACTATTGCCGATGGCCGGCACATGCCTCCAAGGTATCATCATTCCTAGCGCAGATGCCCGACAAGGTGATCTGGCCACGTGAATCGGGTTAAGGGGACAGCTGCGCATCCCGAGGCAATATTACACCAATCCCGGCTGTCAGAGGGACCCAGACACCACCAACATGGGAGTGGACAGCCTGGAAATGAAAAGAGCGGGAAAAATGGAGTATAAAAGGAAACGAAGAGGTACATTACAAGGGTTGGAAATTCTGATTCATAAAGGATCCGTAAGCTTATATAGGTTCTTCCTATTCGATTTCTCTTATCCGGATTCTCCGAAAACACCATATTCATTCAAAAAGGAGGGCGAAAAATATCCTTTCATCTTTTGGTCTCCTTCACTAAAGGAGATACCAAAAAGAACAACCCGACATCGACTTGAGTGTCTGGAGGGTTTCACGAACACGCCCGGCGACCTTCGACCTCGCTTTCCGTGAGTACTGTGTCCGGAGATAGCCGCTCGGAAAAGACAATGAACAGAAGAAGGAGACAGCCCCGCCGAGCTCGAGCTAATCGCGAGTGAAGATATCGTAGATAGTCTCGAGTCGGTTGAAGGTTCGAGGCACTCGCTTGAAGACACGCAGAAAAATGCATCAACATCTTTGGCGCCGCCTCGGGATCGACACAAAAGCCCGATTTCCTAATACATTCAAGATACACAACGCAACGACGAGGGAAACAACCAAGAGGAGTAAGTCCGAAGAATCAAGAACTTTGAGGAAGTGGCCAATGAGGCCTGTAATGGGAGATCTAGGAAAGAATGGATCTGATGGAGAAACAGATGGAGACTCGACTTCCCTATTGCAAGAACTCGTGGAGGACAGAGAAAAGCATGTAATGATGTCCCTGAGTCCAACTGAGGGAATGCTCATGTTCGGAAAATGCGGGAAATGAAGCCCAAAGACCTAGGGCACCAAATGTCTGCAGTGAGGAAGAAACAAACATGGAGGAAGGGGGTCCCGTCAAGACTTACAGGACACGACCCGACCTCTCGCGCGGAAGAGTTGGAGGAAGAGGTGCGTAGGTTGGCACAAGTTGTGGAGGACCTCCAGGGGAACGGAAAGAGCCCAAGTCGGCGAATAACGCCGGATAACGAATCTCCACTCGACGGAGATCATGGGTGTCACGATCCCACATGACTTCCGCTCCCGGATCTGAAATTCTCGTGGAAAAGTGATCCATTAGTGCACATAGAACGGTTCAACGACATGACAGGGTGCAAGGATTGTCGCAGCTTCGAGATGTCTGGCCTTCCCACTTACCCCGGAGGGAAGAGCGAGAGACTGGTACCGCAGACTCCCACGGGGAAGCATCTTGAGCTTTGAACAGATGTGTAGGGAGTTCGCAGAGCAATTTCGGGGCGCGGTGATCCCAGAGGATGACATGATGGAGCTGCCGGCGTAAGTGCGAGGGAGGGAGAATCCCTCCGGAGTTTATCAAAAGATACCATAGATCGGTTCTAGATCTTGGTGTGTTTAACCATCCTCAAGCTCGGGAGGATTGATCGAAGGATGGTATTCGGATGGGAGACCATGGTACAACTCGCGGAGTCCTTCGATCCGCTCAGATTCTGGATGCGTATGAGCAGTGTCAAACCGGATATGGTAATCAAGAAGAAAAGCCGCCAAACCGAGGAAACGAACAGTGTCAACGGAGCAAGGAGGAAGGAGAAAGGGGTCCCGCCTGAGGGCACAAGCTTCAAAGCAAGCAGCGGACCGGTTGCCTCATACAACCCTTACCGTAGAGCTCCCCACCGCGGATGGTTCCCTCGCCATCTCGCAGTCCCCGGCCGGATTACAGAGAGTACAAAGCGCCACGATGGCCACACATCTCGCAATCACCGCCAAGCGACTCGAGATGAACTATAACAGAGCAGATCGCCCATCGCCGCCCCCACCGAGAAGTTTCCCAGCGGATAGGCGATACAAGTGGTGGAGCAGAGCCCCGCTTATAAGCAATACACGAGGTCAAGGTATCTATCAAGAGATACTTCAGTGGTCGAGGAGCGAGGATCGCTGAGCCCTCCAACTCCGATAACCAAGCCACCAGCAAGCTGTAACAGGGGCGCTCGCTGTTTCCATGGAGATCACGGCCACTCCACATCATAGTGCCGTGATTTGAAAACCAGCGGAGGATCCGTTGTGAATCCAGTACTGTACGAGTTTGTCGAGCAGGGCATCCGTGGTCGAGCAACAGACCGAGAAGATGGCCGGCCACTGAAATAGACACGTAACCACCGCCCACGAGGGTAATCTCGTGAGGGCCCACGATGGCGTGAAGTTCAAATAGGCTCTGAAAAACTATCGCCGATATGCCGCAACTGCCGAGAAGTCCTGCTCACTGCCTCCGCCGCCAAGGCCAAGCGTTCGACAGTGCCAATTATGTGGACTGGATGGAGACGAGGAAGGGGTGTTGTACCCTCACGAGGATGCCCCAGTGGTAAAAGCCAACGTAGCAAACAAGGAAGTCGATCGAATACCTGGTCGACTCTGGGAGTTCGTGAGATGTTCTCTTCAAATCCACACTCGAGGATTTAGGAATAACAGCTCGAGCCTCGAGCAGCATCGAGCACTTCCTTGAACGGATTCGGGAGGAAAGCTAATACCTCGGGAATCATCAAACCGGCAAGAACTATGGGCTCAAAGCCTTCGAGAAGAACATGATGCCGGATTTCATGGTGGTAGATGAAGCCACCTGCATCAGTGCGATTCTAGGGAGGTCGCTCATGAGGATTAGCCAACGCGTGCTATCCACCCATTACTTGGCCCTAAAGTATCGAGTAAACGGGTCAGAGGGTCGTAAAAGGCAGCCAAAGGGTGGAGAGGAGTCGCTACGCCGTAGCCGCCAAAAAACTATGCAGACACCTCACCGGACACGGCGGGGAATCGAGGAACTGAAGGCAAGAGCCAACCGAGAAGTCGGAGGAGGTCGAGGTGAGAGCAGCGAACCGAGAAGAAAATCCGAATCGGCACGGCCTTAGCGAGCCGCTTAAGGAAAAATCGTGGAGTGTCTCGCGAGCACATGCGATGTGTTCGCATGGACGCACGAGGATATGCCCAGGATCGACCCGAGTGGGCGTGTCACAGCCGGCAATACGGAGAGATGCTAAGCCAGTGAGGCGTAAGAGGAGATGCGCCAACCGGAGAGATACAAAGCCATCAATCGCGAGGTTGAAAAGTCACTGAAAGTGGATTCATACGGAAGTATCTTACCCCGAATGGATCTCGAATGCGGTGTCAGCGAAGGCAAGTGTGAAATGGAGAATGTGTGTCGACTTCACAGATGTGAACAAGGCCTCGCCTAAAAGATAGCTTTCCACCACCAAGATAGACTAACCGGTGGATTCTACTAGCAGGCACGGCCGCTCAGTTTCATGGATGCATTCTCCGGATATAACCAAATTCCCATGCACCGATCAGACGAGGAGTGCACAGCTTTCATCACTAATCGTGGGTCAGATCGCTACAAGGTCATGCCTTTCGGCCTAAAGAACGCAGGGCAACATATCAAAGGCTAGTGAACAAGGTCTTCAAGCCACTGATCGGCCTGGACAACGGAGGTATATGTAGATGACATGATCACCAAGTCTACAGATGCGGAGGAGCATGTAAGGCACCTGAGGAGACCTTCGCGACTCTTAAGAAAGTACCTGATGAAGCTAAACCCGTAGAAATGTGCCTTCGAGTGGGTTCGGAAAATTCTTAGGCTTCATGGCGAGTCACAGTGCGATCGAGGCCAATCCGAGAAGATAAGAGCAGTGGTGGAAATGAGGTCCCTCAGTAGCCTCAAAGAGATACAAAGTCCGACCGCAGAACCGGCATCCCTCAACGAGTTCGTATCCCGAGCCACTGGACAATGCCGAGTCTTCTTCCGTGAAACGAAGAAGGGCGGAAGACAAAGTGGACGCCTGAACGCGAGGCTGCTCGAAGCAACTGAAAGAGTATCCGCTGAAAGTCTCACATCGCCAACACCTCGAGCAGCGAGAGGTACTCGCTTTATATTTGGTCGTGTCCCAACGGGCAACGAGCACTGGCCTCGTAAGTGGAGGAATCGGGGTACAAGACCTATTTATTACACGAGCAGAGCGTTGCTAGAAGCAGAGACCCGGAATCCACCAATGGAGAAGTGGGCACTGGCCCTGGTCACAGCGGCCCGAAAGCTGAGGCCTTATTTTCAGGCACATTCAGTGGTGGTTCTAACAAACCAACCACTCAGGCAAACTCAGACAAGCTCGAAACTTCGGAAGGTCGGTAAATGGTCGTGGAGCCGAGCGAGTTCGACATTAATTACCAACCCGAACAACCATAAAAGCACAGCCTTTAGTCGACTTCGTGGTCGAGTGCACTGCAGGGATAAGGAGACTGAGAGCGAGCCCCCATCAAGTTCCCGTGCCTCGACCAACGCGCGGATAGTCACAGAGATGGATCCTGTGGAAATCAGCGAGCAGGAGCAGTGAGTTGTGCTCCTAAGTCCCGGCGGGCCGAGATGCAATACGCCATGAGATTGGAGTTCAAGTCACCAACAATCAAGCCGAGTACGAAGTCAGTAATAGCAGGATCAAGCTCGCCTCAGTAGTAAAAGCAGAGGAGGTAAAGCTTCGAACTGCACTCACACCGGTAACGAACCACCTCGACGAGAGCTTTCAGCGAAGGGGAGAAAATGAAGGCCTACCTCCGAAGGTAAAGCAACTAATGGAGAGTTTCCGAGCTGTCGAGGTGGAGCAAATCCCGAGGGAGAAGAATTTTCGAGCTGATATGATAGCTCTCTTGGTAGCCGCATCGGATCCCAAATTTCCAAAGTCTATCCCTTGAATGAAGACCTGCTCGAGCATCGAGCAGTGAGGACGAGGTGACGAGCCTATCGACGAGCAACACCGGATGGAGCCAATCATTTCTACCTCAAGGAAGGGATAAGGCTCACCGACAAGAAAGTGCAAGGAAGTCGAGTGCAAAGCAGCCTGTGCACACCTCATCGACTGGGTCTTATATAGACGGGGTACACTCTCCCTCGCTGCAGTGCTTAGACCAAGAGGAGGCCGATTATGTCCTCCGAGAGATACACGAGGGAATCTGTGGAAATCACTCCGCGCGAGGTCCTTGGCTTTCAAGGCCTCGAGGCAAGGATATCTTTGGCCTCGCATGCATCAAGATGCTCGTGAGAAGACAAGAAGCGTCGCCGAGCTTTACCAACTACCTAACTCACCTCCTGAAAACCTTACGGTGATGAATTCGCCATGGCCATTTGCTCAACGGGGAATTGATTTGATCGGCCACCGCCGAGCGGGAAAGCATCCACCACCCATGCCATAGTCGCGATTGATTATCTCACCAAACGGGTCGAGCTGGAGCCTCGAGCAAGATCACTAAGCGTAAAACCACCGACTTCATATCGAAGAATGTGATTTGCGGTGTACTGGATTCCTCATGCGTTAGTCACCAATAACTGGAGGCGCTTGATAATGGCAAGTTCGAGACTTCGCCGAATCTGGGATAGAGTCAAGTTTTGCTCTCCTCACACCCGCAGCTAACGGGCAAGCAGAGGCCGTGAATAAAACTATAAAACACCTCACGAAGACAAGATCAGGCGAGCAAAAGGAGCTCTGGTGGACGAAGCTGCACGGTGTCTTGTAGGGCTTATGTAACCACACACAAAACAGCCAATCGGAGAGACCCTATTCTCCTTAGCGTTGGGCACGAGCAGTGGTTCCCACCGAGATAGGAATAGGGACACACCTGACAGTAGCACTTCAACGAGGAGCAAAACAACGAGCAGATGTGCGCAGCTCGGACTCACTGGAAGAGAAGAGAGAAGGGTAGCCGCTAAGATCTCGTAATATCAACAAAGAGTGGCTCGTTATTACAACCAAAATGTACACATTCGCCGGTCCTAGTGGGTGATCGGGTGTTAAGGAAAGTCAACCGGAGCACGGAGCGACCCGAGGTAAGGTGTACTAGACCAAATCGGAAGGCCCGAGCAGTGAGTATCACCGTAAGAGTCTCGGTCAATTAAAACGCCCAAGCGTAAGAAGTTTAAGAAGAACTCCTTGGCCGAAGTCCCACTGGACGGTGCCATGCTCGGGTCAATCGCAGCCCGAGCAGTGAGTGACACGAGAAGAAGCTCCGGCCAATTAAAAGGTCCCAGCAGAAGAAGTTCAAGAAGAACTCCTGCGAGAAGTCCCAATGGACTGCACTCATGCTCGGGTCAATCGCAGCCCCGAGCAGGAGTAAAACAAGAAGAAGCTTGGGTCAATTACAGTGCCCGCGTAAGTTTAAGATGAACTCCTGGCCGTAAGTCCCAGCTGGATCGGTGACATGCTCGGGTCAATTGCAGCCCGAGCAGGAGTGACATAGCAGAAGCTCTAAGCTAATTAAAAGTGCCCGAGCGTAAGAAGTTCGAAGAGCTCCTGGTCGAAGTCCCAAAGCCCAAGTCTTAGGCGGACTGCGCCGTGCTTGGTCAATGCAGCCCCAACCGAGTATCACCGTAAGAAGCTCAGTCAATTAAAGTGCCCGAGCAGGAGTATCACCGTAAGAAGCTCGGTCAATTAAAAGGCTCGAGCAGTAAGAAGTTCAAGAAGAACTCCTGGCCAAAAGTCCCAACGGACTCGCATCATGTCTGGGTCAATTGCAGCCCGAGCAGGAGTAAAACAAGAAGGCTCTGGTCAATTGCAGCCCCGGCAGAGTTCAAGAAGAACTCTTGCTACAAGTCCTCGCGGACGATGTCATGCTCGGGTCAATTGCAGCCCGAGCAGTGAGTGACATAGCAGAAGCTCGGGTCAATTAAAAGGCCCGAGCGTAAGAGTTCAAGAAGAGCTCCTCGGCCGAAAGTCCCAAAGCCTAAGTCTTAAGCGTGACTGCGCAAGCTCAGTCAATTGCAGTCCCGAGCGTAGTATCACCGTAAGAAGTCTGGGTCAATTAAAAGCCCGAGCGTAAGAAGTTCAAGAAGAACTACTTGGCCGAAGTCCCAACTGGACTGCACTCATGCTCGGGTCAATTGCAGCCCGAGTAGAGTAAACAAGCAAGCGTCTCGGTCAATTGCAGCCCGGCAGAAGTCAAGAAGAACTCCTGGCCGAAGTCCCAGCTGGACTGGCACTCATGCTCGGATCAATCGCAGCCCGAGCAGGAGTAAAACAAGAAGAAGCTCGGGTCAATCGCAGTGCCCGCGTAAGTTCAAGAAGAACTCCTGGCCGAAGTCCCAGCTGGACTGCGCCATGCTCGGGTCAATTGCAGCCCGAGCAGGAGTGACACAGAAGAAGCTCGGTCAATTAAAAGGCCCGAGTAAGAAGTTCAAGAAGAGCCTTCGCCGAATGTCCCAAAGCCTAAGTCTTAAGCGGACTGCGGCAAGCTCGGTAAATTGCAGCCCGAAGCGTAAGTATCACTGTAAGAAGCTCGGTCAATTAAAAGGCCCGAGCGTAAGAAGTTCAAGAAGAACTTCTGGCTAGACGTCCCAATGGACTGGCATCTATGCTCGGGTCAATTGCAGCCCGAGCAGGAGTAAAACAAGAAGAAGCTCGGTCAATTGCAGGCCCGGCGTAAGTTCAAGAAGAACTCCTGGCCGTAAGTCCCAGCTGGACTGCACTCATACTGGATCAACTGCAGCCCGAGCAGGAGTGACACATGAAGAAGCTCCGGCATATTAAAAGCGTCCGAGCGTAAGAAGTTCAAGAAGAACTCCTGGCTGAAGTCCCAAGCGGACTGCACTCATGCTCAGGTCAATCGCAGCCCGAGTAGGAGTAAAACAAGAAGAAGCACGGGTCAATTGCAGTCCCGCGTAAGTTCGAAGAACTCCTGGCCGTAAGTCCCAGCTGGACTGCACCATACTGGATCAATCGCAGCCCGAGCAGGAGTGACATGAAGTAAGCTCCGGTCAATTAAAAGGCCCGAGCGTAAGAAGTTCAAGAAGAACCTCGGCTGAAGTCCCAGCGGATCTGCACTCATGCTCGGTCAATCGCAGCCCGAGCAGTGAGTAAAACAAGAAGCTCGTGGTCAATCGCAGTCCCCGCGTAAGTTCAAGAAGAACTTCGCCACAAGTCCCAGCTGGACTGCGTCATGCTCAGGTCAATTGCAGCCCGAGCAGAGAGTGACATGAAGAAGCTCTGGTCAATTAAAAGTGCCCGAGCGTAAGAGTTCAAGAAGAGCCTCGGCCGAAAGTCCCAAAGCCTAAGTCTTAGAGCGGATCTGCGCAAGCTCAGTCAATCGCAGTCCCGAGCAGTGAGTATCACCGTAAGAAGCTCGGGTCAATTAAAAGCCCGAGCGTAAGAAGTTCAAGAAGAACTACTTGGCCGAAGTCCCAACTGATCTGCACTCATGCTCAGTCAATCGCAGTCCGAGTCAGAGTAAACAAGAAGAAGCCTCGGTCAATTGCATGCCCGGCAGTAGTCAAGAAGAACTCCTGGCCGTAAGTCCCAACGGACTCGCACCATGCTCGATCAATCGCAGCCCGAGCAGTGAGTAAACAGCAGAAGCTCGGTCAATTAAAAGCGCCCGAGCGTAAGGTTCAAGAGCTCTCGCCGAACGTCCCAAAGCCTAAGTCTTAGCGTGACGCGGCAAGCTCGGGTCAATTGCAGCCCGAGCGTAGTATCACTGTAAGAAGCTCGGTCAATTAAAAGGCCCGAGCGTAAGAAGTTCAAGAAGAACCTCGGCTGAAGTCCCAACGGACTGGCACTCATGCTCGGGTCAATCGCAGTCACGAGCAGGAGTAAAATGCAAGAAGCTTCAGGTCAATTGCAGTCCCGCGTAAGTTCAAGAAGAACTCTGGCCGAAGTCCCAACTGGACTGCACTCATACTGGATCAATCTGCAGCCCGAGCAGTGAGTGACATGCAAGAAGCTCTCGGTCAATTAAAAGGTCCGAGCGTAAGAAGTTCAAGAAGAACTCTCGCTGAAGTCCCAACGGACTGGCACTATGTTCGGGTCAATCAGTAGCCCGAGCAGTGAGTAAACAAGCAGAAGCTCTGGTCAATTGCAGCCCCGGCAGAAGTTCAGAAGAACTCCTGGCCACAAGTCCCAGCTGGACTGCGTCATGCTCGGGTCAATTGCAGCCCGAGCAGAGTGACATAAGCAAGCTTCGGTCAATTAAAAGTGCCCGAGCGTAAGAGTTCAAGAAGAGCCTCGGCCGAAAGTCCCAAAGCCTAAGTTTTAGAGTGATCGTGCCAAGCTCGGGTCAATTGCAGTCCCGAGCAGCGAGTATCACCGTAAGAAGTTCTGGTCAATTAAAAAGCCCGAGCGTAAGAAGTTCAAGAAGAACTACTGGCCGAAGTCCCAGCGGACTGCACTATGCTCGGTCAATCGCAGCCCGAGTAGAGTAAAACAAGAAGGCTCGGGTCAATTGCAGCCCGCAGTAAGTCGAAGAACTCCTGGCCGTAAGTCCCAATGGACTGGCACTCATGCTCGATCAATCGCAGCCCGAGCAGGAGTAAAACAAGAAGAAGCTCGGTCAATTGCAGTCCCGCGTAAGTTCGAAGAACTCTGGCCGAAGTCCCAGCTGGATCGCGCCATGCTCGGGTCAATTGCAGCCCGAGCAGAGTGACACAGCAGAAGCTCGGGTCAATTAAAAGGCCCGAGTAAGAAGTTCAAGAAGAGCCTCGCCGAACGTCCCAAAGCCTAAGTCTTAGGCGGACGTGGCAAGCTCGGTAAATTGCAGCCCGAGCAGTAAGTATCACTGTAAGAAGCTCGGTCAATTAAAAGGCCCGAGCGTAAGAGTTCAAGAAGAACTCTCGCTAGACGTCCCAGCGGACTGGCATCATGCTCGGGTCAATTGCAGCCCGAGCAGGAGTAAACATGCAAGAAGCTCGGGTCAATTGCAGTCCCGGCGAAGTTCAAGAACTCCTCGGCCGAAGTCCCAGCTGGACTGGCACCATACTGGATCAATTGCAGCCCGAGCAGTGAGTGACACAAGCAAGCTCTGGCATATTAAAAGGCCCGAGCAGGTAAGTTCGAAGAACCTCGGCTGAAGTCCCAACTGGACTGGCACTCATGCTCGGGTCAACTGCAGCCCGGAAGGAGTAAAACAAGCAAGCACGGGTCAATTGCAGTCCCGCGTAGGTTCAAGAACTCCTCGGCCGAAGTCCCAGCGGACTGGCACCATACTGGATCAATTGCAGCCCGAGCAGTGAGTGACACAGCAAGAAGCTCGGTCAATTAAAGGTCCGAGCGTAAGAAGTTCGAAGAACTCCTGGCTGAAGTCCCAGCGGATCGGCACTCACGCTCGGGTCAACTGCAGCCCGAGCAGTGAGTAAAACAAGAAGCCTCGCGGTCAATTGCAGCCCCGCGTAGTTCAGAAGAACTCTTGGCCACAAGTCCCAGCGGACTGGTCATGGTCAGGTCAATTGCAGCCCGAGCAGCGAGTGACACAAGAAGCTTCGGTCAATTAAAAGGCCCGAGCGTAAGGTTCAAGAAGAGCCTCGGCCGAAAGTCCCAAAGCCTAAGTCTTAGAGTGATCGCGCCAAGCTCGGGTCAATTGCAGTCCCGAGCAGTGAGTATCACCGTAAGAAGCTCGGGTCAATTAAAAGCCCGAGCGTAAGAGTTCGAAGAACTACTGGCCGTAAGTCCCAGCTGGACTGCACTATGCTCGGTCAATCGCAGCCCGAGTCAGAGTAAAACAAGAAGAAGCCTCGGGTCAATTGCATGCCCGCAGAAGTTCAAGAAGAACCCTGGCCGAAGTCCCAACGGACTGGCACCATGCTCGATCAATTGCAGCCCGAAAGCAGAGTAAATGCAAGAAGCTCGGGTCAATTAAAAGGCCCGAGCGTAAGAGTTCAAGAAGACTCTCGCCGAACGTCCCAAAGCCTAAGTCTTAGAGCGGACTGGCAAGCTCGGGTCAATTGCAGCCCGAGCGTAAGTATCACTGTAAGAAGCCTCGGGTCAATTAAAGGCCCGAGCGTAAGAGTTCAAGAAGAACTCCTGGCTGAAGTCCCAGCGGACTGCACTACGCTCGGTCAATCGCAGTGCACGAGCAGGAGTAAACATGCAAGAAGCTTCAGGTCAATCGCAGTCCCGCAGTAGTTCAAGAAGAACCTCGGCCGTAAGTCCCAGCTGGACTGCACTCATACTGGATCAATCGCAGCCCGAGCAGTGAGTGACACGTAAGAAGCTCCGGTCAATTAAAAGGCCCGAGCGTAAGAAGTTCAAGAAGAACCTCGGCTGAAGTCCCAACTGGACTGGCACCATGTTCGGGTCAATCAGTAGCCCGAGCAGTGAGTAAAACAAGAAGAAGCCTCGTGTCAATCGCAGCCCCGGCAGAAGTTCAAGAAGAACCTCGGCCACAAGTCCCGACGGATCGGCGTCATGCTCGGGTCAATTGCAGTCCGAGCAGGAGTGACATGAAGAAGCTCGGTCAATTAAAAGCGCCCGAGCGTAAGGTTCAAGAAGAGCCTCGGCCGAAAGTCCCAAAGCCTAAGTTTTAGAGTGGACTGCCAAGCTCGAGTCAATCGCAGCCCCGAGCAGTGAGTATCACCGTAAGAAGCTCGGGTCAATTAAAAGCCCGAGCGTAGAAGTTCAAGAAGAACTACTGGCCGAAGTCCCAGCTGGACTGCACTCATGCTCGGGTCAATCGCAGCCCGAGTAGAGTAAAACAAGCAGAAGCTCGGGTCAATCGCAGTCCCGCAGTAAGTCAAGAAGAACCTCGGCCGTAAGTCCCAACGACTGGCATTCATGCTCGATCAATTGCAGCCCGAGCAGGAGTAAAACAAGAAGAAGCTCGGTCAATTGCAGGCCCGCGTAAGTTCAAGAAACCTCGCCGAAGTCCCAGCTGATCGTGCCATGCTCGGTCAATTGCAGCCCGAGCAGTGAGTGACATAGCAAGAAGCTCTGGTCAATTAAAAGGCCCGAGCGTAAGAAGTTCAAGAAGAGCTCTGGCCGAACGTCCCAAAGCCTAAGTCTTAAGCGGACTGCCAAGCTCAGTCAATCGCAGCCCGAAGCGTGAGTATCACCGTAAGAAGCTCAGTCAATTAAAAGGCCCGAGTAAGAACTTCAAGAAGAACTCCTGGCTGAAGTCCCAGCTGACTCGCACTCATGCTCGGGTCAATTGCAGCCCGAGCAGGAGTAAAACAAGAAGCTCCGGTCAATTGCAGGACCGGCAGAAGTTCAAGAACTCCTGGCCGAAGTCCCAACTGGACGGTACCATACTTGATCAATCGCAGCCCGAGCAGAGTAAAACAAGAAGGCTCGGGTCAACCGCAGCCCAGCGTAAGTTCAAGAAGAACTCCTGCCGAAGTCCCAGCGGACTGGCATCATGCTCGATCAATTACAGCCCGAGCAGAGTAAACAAGAAGAAGCTCTGGTCAATTGCAGTGCCCGTAGCAAGTTCGAAGAACCCTCGCCGTAAGTCCCAACGGACTGGCATCATGCTCGGTCAATTGCAGTCCGAGCGTGAGTAAGACAAGAAGAACTCGGTCAATTGCAGTTCCGCGTAAGTTCGAAGAACCGCTGGCCGTAAACCGAGCGTGACTGCACCATGCTCAGGTTAATTGCAGCCCGAGCAGAGTGACACAGAAAGAAGCTCGGGTCAATTAAAAGGCCCGAGCGTAAGAAGTTCAAGAAGAGCTCTGGCCGAAAGTCCCAAAGCCTAAGTCTTAGAGCGGACGTGCCAAGCTCAGGTCAATCGCAGTCCCGAGCAGGAGTATCACCGTAAGAAGTGCAAGAAGAACTCCTGGCTAGAAGTCCCAACTGAATCCGAGACGATGCTCGGGTCAACTGCAGCCCGAGCAGGAGTAAACAAGAAGAAGCCTCGGTCAATCTGCAGCCCGCGTAAGTTCAAGAACTCCTCGCCGAAGTCCCAACGGACTTGCACTCATACTGGATCAATCGCAGCCCGAGCAGTGAGTAAAACAAGAAGAAGTCTCGGTCAACCGCAGCCCGTGCACAAGTTCAAGAAGAACCCTCGCCGTAAGTCCCAGCGGATTCGCATTCATGCTCGATCAATTACAGCCCAAGCAGTGAGTAAAACAAGAAGAAGCTCGGGTCAATTGCATGCCCGGCAGAGTTCGAAGAACTCTGGCCGTAAGTCCCACTGACTGGCACTCACGCTCGAGTCAATTGCAGCCCGAGCAGTGAGTAAGACAAGAAGAATCCTCGGTCAATTGCAGTGCTCTGCGTAAGTTCGAAGAACCCTCGGTCGAACCGAGCGGACTGGCACTATGCTCGGGTTAATTGCAGTCCCGAGCAGGAGTGACATAGCAAGAAGCTCGGTCAATTAAAAGGCCCGAGCGTAAGGTTCAAGAAGAGCCTCGGCCGAAAGTCCCAAAGCCTAAGTCTTAGGCGGACGCGCCAAGCTCGGGTCAATTGCAGCCCGAGCGAGGAGTATCACTGCAAGAAGCTCCGTCAATTAAAAGGCCCGAGCGTAAGAAGTTCAAGAAGAACCCTGGCCGTAAGTCCCAACGGATCTGCATCCATGCTTGATCAATCTGCAGGCCCGAGCAGTGAGTAAAACAAGAAGAAGCTCCGGGTCAATTGCAGCCCCGACGTAAGTTCAAGAAGAACTCCTGGCCGTAAGTCCCAGACGGACGCGCCATGCTCGGGTCAATTGCAGCCCGAGCAGGAGTGACATAGAAGAAGCTCGGGTCAATTAAAAGGCCCGAGCGTAAGAAGTTCAAGAAGAGCTCTCGCCGAATGTCCCAAAGCCTAAGTTCTTTAAAGTGACTTGGCACAAGCTCGGGGCAACCGCAGCCCGAGCGTGGAGTATCACCGTAGCAATACGTAACTGAACGAAGTACAATGAA
>CM046813.1:2554549-2757074 GCA_025617385.1 Murraya koenigii | reverse complement strand
TTCATCCTTTAAATTCTCCAACGTAATATGCATACTTTGTAAACTTTTTCTTCATAGCATAACTATTTCGCTCGGTCTCAATGCAAATGGTTGAAGAATTTGATATGATCTCATTGGTGAAGAATTTGCATTTCGGTCATATGGTCATGCAGACTAGTTGACACTGAATGAATGATTCTTAGCCTTGTGAATTATTATTATTATTATTATTATTGTTATTATTATTATACATATCTTCTCAATGGGGACGTAAATTGCGAATGTTGTGCGAACACGGTTAAAAAATGAATATATATATATATATATATATATATATATATATATATATATATATGATTATGATCATAATCTTTAGCACTCATCGAAGCCACCATACGGCCCTTCAGAATCACACCACCCTTATCACTCACAATAACGTCATAGCTCTCTTTATCTCTCTCAACTTCGAAATTATGATTATAGTAAGTGAACTTGATTCAATTTTGGGAATTGAAATAGTGATTTGAGGTTAGGCTTTGTACGGACATGTTGTTAGAAGTTATTAAATTGAGATTTTCTTGGAACATTTGGATTTAATATTGTATATTATCACAAAATTTGTCAATATTAAAAGATCAAGAATGTCATTCTAAGAGCGACTATTAACGTTGACTTGCACGGCTATGTAACGGCAAGGTGTTGTTGAGTGTTTTGAAATATGAGGGGGGTTTTAATTAGTTTTGAAAAATAAGAAAGGGGGTTTCCTTTATTTTCTCAGTATTCAACCAAGTTGGTCGACGACCTCCTCAAACATATTATCACACATCACGATAAACAATATGCTTAAATGATCTCATCCCATTATTGCCCAATATTTTCAAGTAATATCAAAAGAATATATCATAACGTCATCGAAGCCAACATACAATACACATCCATAATAATCATATGGGAATTATACACTCCAAAATGAGGTGATAAAAAAAGTCTTGATAATATGATCATTTGCCCAAAACTCAAAATAATTATGGTCGCTAGATTGATTGGTAAACTGACAACCTCTTGTTGGGAGAAGATAAAATAAAAGAGGTGAGTATAAAATAGAGTGAGTGGATAATAGGTCTTGAAAGAACCAATATTTTAAAATAAATATGTTACTACAATATAAAAGTTTCATCAAACTATGTGTAAAATCATAATCGTTAATAAACAAAATATTTAATTTTAAATCAAATAACTAGCATTAAAAGGAATATGTGATGAGATATATAAAAAAAATCATGAAAATCATATCTAGAGAACGTATGTACATTATTCTAAAACTGTCTATGAACAAATACTTAGGGGAACAACCTCGTCATTCCCGGACCTCATATAGGGGTGCAATGATGCATTAAAAGTGTACTATGTTCCCAAAGCTACAATGGGTAGATCAATGACATGCCATCTCATATATTTCATTATATCTCATTATATGACAGTGCAATGTGTTAGCCTATATGGCTATGTAATACATTGATTTTAATAATAACAAACTACATGTGTTTAGATAAGCAAAGAATTACAACTTATGATTTTATAAAACAAGAAGATAAGTCTGTTTGAAACAAAAATATAATTCTAGTATTAACCGAATAATCGGAAATCACAAAGTTGCATTCTGAAGACAAACCAGACAACTAAATAAGCTAAATGTTAAACCAGATACAACAAAGATACATTTTGTAAAGCAACCGGCTAACCAAATTTAGAAGCAGTAAAATTGGTTATCAAACGATGCTCACTGGAATTGAAACAGCTAACCGATAACTTCAAGTGGCATACCGATTATTATAAACGATAAGACGGTGATCACTAAAAATTCAATAACAGCTAGTTTTCTACTTCAACGATAAAATTGTTAAATTAAAATTCAAATAAAAGTGTGACAACTCATCGTTATAATCGAGCATTCTTCTACAATCTGAAGCTTAGCTTTGTGTATTCATTTCATTCATTCACACATTGAGCTTTCATTTGTAATCAAACACAATGTGTGAGGGAAATCATTTTGTAAATCTTATTGTAAAATCAAGTTAAGTAGTTGTAAGTGTTAAATACATTTGGGTTAAGAGAATTGAGATAATTTCTTGTTTTAAAGGTCCATCGACACATTGAAAGTCAATTGTAAGCGTTGTTGAGATCTTAAAGGTTTGCTTAGTAAAATCCTCAAACTCGGTGAACTTGGAGGCATAGACGTAGGCACGGTTGATCGAACCATGTAAAAATCACGTGTTTACATTTCTTTATCCCTTATTGTTTTATTTTTATTGCATTTTAAATTTGCTTATTTCTAATTTGTTTGTTTAGCTTAAATTGTATTAATTGTTGCTTGCTTAAATTTTTAGAATCTCAATTCACTCTACCCCCCCCCCCCTCTTAGATGTAACTAAAGTGCATTATCATGCTCAAAACTACAACGATTAGGTCAATGATATGTTGTCTCATATATCTCATTACACTCGCATGCGTAAAATAGCTCCCAAAAGGTAAAATTGTCCAAACACATGGCCCAAAATCCATGTGTGCTCAAACAGAGCTCTAAAGACCTTTATCCCATATTGAATATTTGTAATGAATCTACGTAACTATATCTCTTTAATCTTATCCGTAAATGAATCTACGTAATTGTATCTCTTTAATCTTATCTTTGTAACTGGAGGGAAAGAGTATTGTCTAATGATTTTGAAAGAAAACTTTGATTCACATGTAAATAAATTTTTAAACATGCTTTAAGTCAATATTTTTGCGCTAAAATACCCTCATGCATTTTAATAAAAAATAAATAAATAAAATTAAGCATTTATCATATCCTTTTAGAAGTATATCTATATGAAAATAAATCTATTTCTAGAAAACTTAATCGAAACATCAAATATTACTTTATAAACATGCTTTATTAAAATTAAATTTGAAAGAAAAATATAAAATAAGTCTACTATAGTCCACTCACAATAATTGTTAGCATATATATTTTCATAATTATGATTTTGATAATAACAAATATGCTTTGAATTGATTAAATTTGAAGAAGTTTTAAATTGGTTATTTTTAAAGTTTTTAGACTAAATTGAATGAGTATTTAAAAACTTTGAAATTACCAAGTATTGTTTAAAATTCTATAATGAACTTATTTGAAAATATATATAACGTTTTGGGTCACAATATAGTTTTCAAAAGAATTTAGGCTTTAATACAGTTTTAAAAGGATAAGGGGCAAAATTATAAATTTAAGAAATTTGTCACTGTAGTGAAATTATTTGGCACTATAGCCAAACAGCTAATAGACAATAAAATTAACAGGAAGCCGACAGTGTCCAAAGAGCAACATATTTTGATGAAAATTACCAAAGATTCGACGACAAGAAAATGGCTATCCGACAAGTTAACAGCTACCGACAACAAAATTAGCAAGTCACTGATAGTGTCCAAAAAGCAATATATTCTGATAAAAAGTTATCAGCGATCTAACAATTGAAAAATAGCTAACCGATAATTTAACAGCTACCTGACAACTGTAAACGGCTAACAAACTATTTGAATTACGGCGCAACAGTAATTTGTTCTAGTCAAAATGGCAATCCGAAAATAAGTTAAAGGCTAACCGTTAAGACGTAAAAAATCTATAACGGCTAGTTTTCAGCACCAATTATAAAAGGACTCATTCAATTCCAAATTAAAGTTAGACAATTACTATCATCATTTAGCATTCAAGAGCAATCTAAACTTAAATTCTTGTAATCATTTTTGTTCACATATTGAATATTAATTTTGCAATCAATTACATTGTGTGAAAGAAGTTGATTTGTAATATTTTCTTGTAAACACAAAGTTGAGTGATTGTAAGTATTGTAATACACTTTGGTTAAGAGATTGAGGAAAAATTCTTTTTATAAAGGTCCATTGATGCATTGAAGTCAAGCGTAAGCGTTGTTGAAGCCTTGAAGGTGGGATTAGTGAAATTCTTGGTGAGTTTAGAGGTGTGGACATAAGCACAGTTGGTTGAACTACATAAAAATCATGTGTTTACATCTCTCTATATTTTACTCTTTATCTTTTATTGCACTTAAGCTTTATTTTTTTAGTTGATTTGAGTTAATTGAAGTGTATCTAATATTAATTTAGCAATAATTTTTAGAATCCCAATTCTCCCGGTTGTTTAGCTAGCATTTCATTTGGAATTAGAGCAAGGAGCTATTGTTCTTGACTTAACTATCTAGAGCTAAAGATCTATGACAACCTAAAATGACACTACATTTTGGAAAAGACAATTTACTACTAGACTATCATTCTTTCGATGGTAATGACTATCCTTATTAGAAAACTAGGATGAGAATTTACCTACAAGCCTTAAACTTAGAAATTTGGAAGATTGTTAATGATGGACCATTAGTACGTATTATGAAAAATGAATTGTTCCAAATTGAACAAAATGAAAGTGTTTATGCTATGTGTACAAGGTTTACGAGACATTATAAATACATTAAAAGCCCTAAGAAAAATTTTTAAAATAATAAAAAGTTAAAAATATCATTAGGTCATTTCTGTTGAATGGAAACCTAAGAGAACAACCATAAAATAAACTAAGGATTTAAATACCTTACATGTTGATGATTTAATCGGTTCTCTTATTTCCTATGAAGATGATTTAGCATTGAAAATGGTAATGAAGAGAAGAAGAAGATGAAGAACATTGCACTCAAAGCCTTAAAACATGAGAATGATGAGGAAAGCAAGCTGGATGATGAAGAAATGACTATACTGGTAAGGAAATTCAAAAAATTCTATAAGAAAACTAATGAGCGGAGAAAGTTCAAGAACTATAAGAATCAAAAGGAGAAGAATGAGCTAATTACTTGTTATTAATGTATTAAGTTGGACATATATGTTAAGAATGTCCACTTCTCAAAAAGCTCAAGAAAAAGTTATGGTGGCAACATGGGATGACAGAGAAGAGGAATCAAGTGATGATAAAGAACATTAAGAAATATCAAACTAGCCTTTAAGGGATTTGGAGATGAATAGTTTGACGAACTTGCTGAGGTAAGTGACTCTCCTAACTATGATGAGTTATATGATGCTTTTAAAGAATTGCATGATAATTGGATAAGAATAGGTAAAAAGAATATATGCTTTAAAAGGAAATTAGTTTATGCTTCTAATGAAAAAGATTCTCTAAGTGATAAAATTATATCTTTAGAATTAAAAAATAAAAAAATTGAATGATATGCTTGTATGTAGTAAAGAGAGTATTATTCTTGAGCATGAAAGCACTATTGTAGATAATTTAAAAATGAAAATGAATTGCTTAAAAGAAGAATGTCGAGCTTAATGATGTTATCTTAAAATTCAATAATGGGTAAAAGATATTTGACAATATGCTAGGTTCACAAAAATGTGTTTTTTAACAAAAGAGGTTCTTGTTATAAGCCAAAGTTAAAACAAAAGTATTATAAGATTTACTTTAAAAGAGTACTTCCATTATTAACCTTGTTGTTTGTCATTTTTGTAACCAAGATGGTTATATGAAAAATAGATATCCTGTGACAAGAAATAGCTATTATGGAATAAAATGTATTTGGGTTCCAAAAGAACAATTATTGATACTTAAGGAACTAAAAAGGTTTGGGTATCTAAGTCTTGAGTTTCCTTATGCGGGGTTTGAAGAAGAAGAAGAATAAATGGTATTTGGATAGTGAATGCTCAAGACACATGACATGAAACTATTATTGGTGTTCAAGCTTTACCAAAGTTGAAAATGGTGGACGTGTTTCCTTCAGATATAATTCAAAATGGAAGATTCTTGAAATTGGTAATGTTCGTAATATTTCGTGTATCAGTAATTGAGAATGTGTGTTTAATTCAAGTTATAGAGTTATTTTTATAAAATTAGATGTGCTATATAGAATGTATGTGATAGTAAAATTATATTTATTAGAAATAGATAGGGATGGTAAAAAGTCCGACTGAATTTTGGCTTGATTAGCCTTACTGATTTTTCAGAGCTTTAGCCCAAATTTAAAAGTTAAAATTTGGGCTCGAGCTTTAATTTTAGGCCCAATTAAATTTGGGTTCGGGCTCGAGCCTTATGTGACTTGACCCGATCCGGCCGGCCCGATCATTTAATAAATTTAAAAAAAAAATTACACTAACACGACACGCATGCATGATACATCACGGATTGAATGAGTGTTTTTATGTGTATAAGACATGAGTGTTAGTTTTTTCTTTTTTATGTTGAGTTGTGGAATTGTGTATTTTTATTTGTATAAAATATAAGTTTTTTTTTAATGTTGAGTTGTGGAATTGTGTAGTTTTATTTGTATATGGTGAATTTTTTTTTTCAAATGACACAAGTGTAAATTAAATTTTCAATATAAGTTGTGAAATTATGTGTTTTATTTAAGTATTAAATTTGAACTTGAAAGAAAAAGTAGTGGATATCTTTGTGCTTGGAAATAAATCAAATAATTAAAGTAATTAAACACATAAGCTAAGACATCTGGGTGAACAAATCAAATAATTTAAATAAAATAAAGTTGAAGCATTGTCTTGACCTGGCCCGACCTTGGCTCGAATCAAGCCCGGCTGAGCCCGGCCCGAAATAAAAATTATCGGGCTTTTAATTTAAGTGATTGAGTCGGGCTCGGGCTTTGTCAGGCCCAAGCCCGACCCGAAAAATTGCCAACCTTAGAAATAGATGTGGAAATGTGTATACTATTAATATTGGATGTGCATCTTCAAATGATTAATATTTTTCCGCATTACATAACGATACTTGGTTATGGCATAGAAGATTAGGATGTGCAAACATGGATTTGATTTCAAAGATTTTCAAAAGCAATTTAGTTAAAAATCTTCCTAAAATTATATTTCAAAAAGATAAAATTTTTAAAGCATGTCAATTTGGTAAACAAATCAAAACCTCATTCAAAAATGAAAATTATATGTCTACTTCAAAACCACTTCTAACTCTTCATATAGACTTATTTGAACCTTCTAACTATGCTAGTTTAAATGGAAAGTATTAAGCATTTGTAATTGTTGAGGATTTCTTTATTTTCACATTGATATTATTCTTAGCCAATAAAGGTGATGTTTTTTATATTTTTAAAGTGTTTTGTAAAAATGTTCCAAATGAAAAAGGTTATGACATTGCACGCATTAGAAGAGAACATGGAGGAGAATTTGAAAATTATGCATTTGAATGCTTTTGTAATGAGCATGGCATTGAACATCAATTCTTTTTACCAAGGATTTCACAATAAAATAGAATTGTTGAGAGAAAGAATAAGTCTATTCAAGAAATGACTATGACTATATTAAATGAAAATAATTTACCTATATATTTTTGAGTCAAGTCATCAACATCTGCATGTTATGTTTTAAATCGTATGTTGATAAGATCTACTCTTAATAAGACTCCTTATGAGCTTTGGAAAGATAGAAGACCCAACATCGAATATTTTAAAATTTTTGTTGTAAATATTTTATTTTGAACACAAAAGATGATCCTAGTAAATTTAATCCAAAACATGATGTTAGCCTCTTTCTTGGGTATTCAAACTTAAGCGAGCATATATAATATATAACAAAAACTTTTATTGTGAGAAAGTCCAAAAGGTTTTGTTCCAAAAAAGGTTTTGTTCATAATGATGTAGATGAAGAGTTACAAGAAGAATAATTAAAGGATAAATAAAATGATGCATCACCTAGAAATCTAAAGAAACAACAAGCAAAAATAAATGTAGAATAAAATGAATGTACTTCATAAATACTCCCCAAAGAATGGAGGTATGTTTCCTCTCATTCAAAAGATTTGATTTTAGATGATCTTTCTAAAGGAATAATTACTATATCATCATTTATAAACACATGTGAACATGCTACAATCATTTCTCAAATTAAACTAAAATTATTTTTCGAATGCTGAAAACGATGAATCTTGGATTATGGCAATGGAAGATAAGTTAAATCAATTTGAGAGAAACAATTTATGAAATTAAATCCTAAATCATAACATCAATTTTTTATAGCTGCTAATGGGTATTCAAGGACAAGATAGGTAAAACCGGTGTAGTTGTAAGAAATAAAGCTAGATTAGTGGCTCAAGATTACAACCAAGAAAAATGAATTGATTTTAATGAGACATTTGCACATTTAGCTAGATTTGAGTCCATTAAGATGTTATTAACATTTACATGTCATAAGGATTTCATCTTATATTAAGTAAATGTTAAGAGTGCATTTTTAAATGGTTATATTATAGAGGAAGTTTCTGTGAAACAACCTCATAAATTTGAAAATGAAAAATTTTCAAATCATGTTTATAAGTTGACAAAAGCTTTTTATGATTTAAAACGAGCACCTAGAGTATGGTATGATAGGCTTAAGAATTTCTTACTGAAAAATGATTTCTCAATGGGTAAGGCTGATACAAGTCTCTTTATTGAGTATAGGAACAAAGATATTCTTATAGTTTAAATTTATGTTGATAATATTATCTTTAGTTCTACTAATGAGCTATTGTGTAAAGAATTTTCCTCCTATATAAGTAAAGAATTTAAGATGAGCATGATGGTAGAGCTTAAGTACTTCCTTGGATTGCAAATAACATAAAACGATGAAGGAATTTTCATAAACTAAGCCAAGCATATAAGGGGATCTACTGAAGAGGCTTAGTTATGAAAATAGAACGGCAAAAAGCACTCTAATGAGTATAACCATTAAGCTAGACAAGGATGAAAAAAGTAAATAAATTGATATCAAGAAATATCGAAGTATGATCGGATTCTTATTTTATTTGATCGTTAGTAGGCTCGATATTATGTTTTGTGTATGCTTGTATGTGAGATTGCAATCATCTCTTAATGAGTTTCACTTACTTGCTGTTAAATGATTTTTTCGATACTTGATTGGCACTATTGTCCTTAGCCTTTGGTATTCTATAAGAACACATATAGATGTAACATGTTATTCGAATGTCTATTTTGCTTGCTATAAGGTTGATATGAAAGTAATAGTGGTAGATGTCACTTTCTATGACATAGAGTTGGCAATTTATGGGCTTAGGCGGGCTTTGTAAGCCAGGGCCCAAGCCCATGTATCCAAAAATAAGCCCAAGCCCTGAAAAAACCCGTTCATATTGAGCGGACTTGGCTGGCAGGGCTTGCTTATGAAGCTTGGGCTTTTATTAATTTTTTTAAAATAAATTTTTAATAATACTATAAACTAAAAAAACTTAAATTATACACGATTACCTAATATTAACAATACAACAAAATAACTCACAAATACTAATATCGAAAATAAACTAATCCAATAATAAATTTTTATTCAATAATTTGTATAAACCATTAAATAATATTAAACATAAAATTTATCGATTGATTCATCATAATATTAGTTCATATTATTTATTAAATTCAACAATTAGTAGTATAATTTAAAAATAATTGAATTATTTAAAGAATTATTTTTAATTTATTAAATTAAATTTAATGTAATCCTATTAAATATTACACCAAATAAAAGATAATATTATATATAATTCAATCTAATTTAATATAATTTAATTGGACTTAATTTTTAAAATTAAATACATACATATATATATATATATATTAATTTATAAATTAAGCCCGGGCATTTTATAAAAGCCCTTATCCGGGCCCGTTCGTAGCGGGCTTTAGATTTTTGAGCCCATGTCTAAAGATTTAATACGCGGGCCGGGCTTAAAGCCAGCGGGCCCGAGCCGGGCCGACCCGGCCTTTTTTGCCCACCCTACTATGACACTCTTTAGTCTCTTGGTTTAATAAGAACAAAATTCAGTTGAACTATCTACTACTAAGGCGTAATATATTGCAACTGTAAGTTGTTATGCATAAACATTATGGATGAAACAAACACTTAAATAACCTAATATTAAGTTAAATCACATTCCAATTAGATGTGACAACACTAGTGCTATTAATTTGTCAAAGAATCATATTCAACACTCTAGAACTAAGTATATAGAGATTCAACATCATTTTCTGAAAGATCATGTTCAAAAGGGAAATGTTGTGATTGAATTTGTTTCCATTGAAAATTAACTTGCTAATATATTCACAAAACCTCTTAGTGTAGAGCAATTCACTAGGATTAGCATGAACTTGGAATGATGAATATTGCATATTAATCTATTATTCTGGTTTGTGTAACATGATTAATTATTTATGCATTCATGAATCATGCATTGAATGGCCATTAAAACATTTTGGACTCAAGAAATAACCTTGAAGTAACTCACAATTTGCCAAAAATTAAATAATTATGTGAAATCATTTCATAAGAACTCTTGGAGGTGCATTCTGAAGGCTAATGGCTCGCCACTAACTAACTGATAGGTGATAAGCTACTAGATACTAACAGGTTGCCGATATGAAATTACCAGGTCATCGATAACTTTGGAAATCTCAATCTACATTATGCCCACTAATGATGCACCGATAACCCGATGAGCATGTCATCGATATCATTATGACATGGAGCTACCATTCTGCCAATTATTGGTTCACTGTTAACACATAAATACCTTGCTAATATCATATTGAAAAAATATTTTACTCTCTGGATGATAGTGGCTCACTGTTTTTACGTTTTATCTTCACGGTACCCTTCTTCTTCCCCATTTTCCCTTGGTCTTGAGTCGTTTTCCTTACTTTCCTCGTTGGTAATTCTCTTTCTCTCTAAAATTCATCATTTTCTTTATTTTTCTTGTAAAATTGAGTTTCTCATAGCCTTCTAATCATCATAAACTCCTATTTTTTACAATCAAAACTCATTTTCTAAATTAAAACATAAAATTCCCAAATTGAAAACCTAATTTTGCCACGGGATTGCTCTTCAAATTTGACTTCATTTTTTTTCCTGTTTTGGTCAAATTGACTCTATAACTACCATCTCTACTCTCACACTACCTTTTTACCAATTGTTTTTCCTTCAAACTTATTTTTATTCAAAAAGTCCAATTTTCATCGACTATGACAAGTGATTCTTTATATCGAAAGGATAAAAAGGTCAAGCATACTTTTATAATGAGCTCGGGCCTAAGGTCGGATAGTTTGGACTTCACTCACCTCCATTTCTCTCTCGATCACATGGCTCAATGCTTTAAAAGTTTGTTTATGGGTAAATTTTTCACTCCCTCTTTCTTTGTTGATATTGATGACTTCAATGGTATTATTATCTGTGGAGGTACTATTACGAACATGTTAAAATAATGTGAATTAGTCTTAAGTGTGGATGAGCCTATATACAAAAATCTTGTTGACGTGTTCTACTTAAACATGGACATTTCTGATACTCGAACTAATCTAGTAGTGACATAAGTAAAGGGTCGAATTGAGTTTGATAATGCTAAGTTATGCGACATTGTGGGCATTTTCGCTGAGGGTTTAGATATTTACACTATTAAGAACGAGTTGCATTTCCAAGAATTTGGTCATATATATGCTGTTAAGAATATATGTAGACGTCGTGATCCTTCAAACAAAGTCTGTACCTTATTCTTCTGGTTTCAGCTCTTACCTTTCCAAGTTCAAATTCTCTATAGTATTTTACGGTCACATCCCAACAGGGTCATAGTGATTAGGTGACTCGTCTTAATATAGGCTTACTCAACTCTCTTGTTTACAGTAGGATGGTTAACTTAGTCTATACCATCACCTGCCACATGTTAACATCACCGAGTGTTACTGACTGGTCTCTTCCATATGACAACATAATTACACAAATCCTGAGATATTTTGATGTTCCTCTTACTTAGGCTGTCCATATCGAGATAAAGAAGTTAGGCATAGAGATAATTTTCACAAATTTCATTGAATGGGCTATAAGTGGGTGAACATCTCTTCCTCTAAGAATAAGGACACTCTTGTTGCTCCTAAGGATGAAGGGTTCCTCAATTACATATATCATACTGATCAACTTCCAAATTTCTTATTAGCGAGAGGAGGAGCAGGAGGAGCCTGAGCATGAAGGACATGCTGACAAGCAGCCTCCAACTTCAAACAATTTGTTGCAATAGCTTATAGGCCGCGTTGACACCATTTTCAAGCAGTAGCAGCAGCTCATGACTCAGCAACAATTACTCTAGTCTTAGTCAATACATTTCAGATTCAACAGTACGAGATTCAATAGCACGTCATTTTGGCTTTTGGAGCTCCTTCATCTGAGTCATTCTCTCAGCCGCTTCCTTAGTTTTTCTGTTTCTTTTCTGTATTTCGCACGTATATTGCTACATACATTTGTACACTTATTCTTACATCATGCATGTATTTCTATAACATTTTCCTTAGTTTAAACTATTATGGTGATATTTTTTGGACAGCATGACTATTTTTATGATGATTTTGTTGTTTATCTTTGGATGGATGTTGTTTTTGAATATTGGATTTACATGTTGATGATTATGAATAAATGTGGATGCTTGTGGATGATGGAGTTGAACTAATATGCTTTTGGGATTAGTGTTTAGTTGATTTTTGAATTTATTTGGAAGTATTTTTAATCTCTTTGTACTTGTGGATATATCCATTTATCGGAGGAGGTTCTGCCAAAAATTTTCCTCATACGTCCGCTTTTGTTTTCTTTTAATAATGAAAGGGAGAAATATGAAAGAAGATGAAAAAATGTATTTGCCTTTATGTTTTTAAATTTTTAATAACACGTAGGTTTGAAACAATTTTTGAATTCAAATAATTTATTTAAGGAGAGCACATACTTAGGAAAGCACAAAATTTTTAAACTTTTCAAAATATTTCTTAAAGGTTTGTCATCATAAAGAAAAAGGGAGATTGTTAGTATATATATTTTCATGATTATAATTTTGATAATAATAAATATATTTTAAATTGATCAAATTTGAAGAAGTTTTAAATTAGTTGTTTTTCAAATTTTTAGACTAAATTAAAAGAGTATTTGAAAACTTTGAAATAACTAAATATTGTTTAAAATACTTGTAATTGTTTTATTTAAAAATATTTATAATGTTTTAGGTCATAATATAATTTTTAAAAGTTTTTAAGCGTTAATACAACTTTGAAAGAATTTGGATAAAACTATAAATTTAAAAAAATTATCAGTGTAGCGAAACCATTTGACATTGTAGTCAAATATCTAACTGACAACAAAATTAGTAGGAAACTAATCGTGTCTAGAGAGCAACATATTAATAGAAATATATAAAACCAAATATAATCACATATAAACTTTATAAATTTAAACTTATATTTAATTAAATATTAATTCTAACAATCAATAATACATGATAAAATTGATGAAAAAATTTAATTATATTTAACTAAACATATAAAATAAGAATCATAAATATTAAAGTAAAATTAATTAAATAAAAAATAAATTATTTTATTGAACAAAACTTCATTCTTAACTCTAATATAAAAAATTAAAAAAAAATTAAAAAAAATCATGAATGATAAAATCAATAAAACTCGTCATGCGGCTGCTGTTCTAATTCTTCCCTCCGTTTCTGCCGCCTGCGTCTCCCTCTCAAAAGCCGAAAGTTGGCTTATCCATAATGCTTGGTGGCCGACTTATTAGACGCCCTTTTTGGCTCTTCCAAAACACGTGATCTTCATGGAAATTAATGCAATGCCATCCAATTGGCTTATCCTCCACCCAATTTAGTCACTTATAGGATTTTCATTCCTTTTTATGCCATGGACATGGACGTGCACTCAATTTAAAGGCGGGGTCAACATCACTTTAATTGTTGAATTTGCCAATCTTGAATGTTTTTGGGCCATATTTGATATTATTTCATTTAATTTAAGCCCAATTTATTCAAGCCCATATATCTAATCCGATAAGCTTCTGTTCTCTTTAATTTTCATTTTTTAAAGCACGTTTATTTCTTAATCTTTGATTTATTATCTTGTTCAATAAAATAAATTAATTAATTAAAATAAAAAAATAAAAGAAACTAATAAATATAGAATTAAACGGGAAATATATCACTAAATGCAAGTTATGCAAGAGCCAAACTAAATTTCTTGCAAAATGCTCAAGGCTGGAAAATTTTCCCATTTTCTATCTCTCATGTCCGTGACTTCTCTTTCTTTTGAAAGTGAAATTGTTTTTTTTTTTTTTACCCTTTTTATATGCTTAATAATGTATAAAAATACCATCAGGCTTAGCTTTTGTTTTATTAATATTAATTTGGGGATGAATTATTTTAGGCCCAATTAAAAAACAGCCACCGACTCCTCTCCTCACTCCCTGAACTCCCCCAACCTAATCTCAGGTCCGACTCTCAGGTCAAGAATTAACATATATATATTCATAAGTTATTATCATAAGAGAGGTATTATAATAAAACTTACTTTAGATCAAATTCTTACTCTTTCAAAATTGACTTCTTTGTTTATATGTAACTTTATGTAAGTAATGAAGAAAAAGACTAAGGTAAAAGCCATACGCCGAGTTGTGCGTATCAACTATCAGCGGTGTGTTTAATTTGGAATGCTACCGTGATAAGATGTGTTCTGATTTATCTAATGCCGGACTATTTTGTTATTTTATTGTCAGCATAGTTTTCGGTGGATTTTATGGGCTCTCTTAATTAGGGATAGCAAAAAAGTTCAATTTTGATTTGGCCCGATTAACTCAGTCTTTATTTTTAGGGTTTAGGTCTGAATTTAAGAATCAGAGTTCGGACTCGAACTTATACATATCAGTGCTTTAAATTCGAGTCGAGCTCGAACTTTATATATCACCGTACTTTTAAAAAAAAATTAAACGATATCCATAAGTATTGGAGTAATTTTTTTCTTCATGTTGGATTATGAATTGTCATTTTAAACTAAATAACTTCTTGTTTAAATTGTGTAATCGAATTATGTGTTTTTATTTGTTTGTTAAATTAATGAACTCTTTAGTTGGATTATTGAATTAAATTATGTTTTTATTTGAATTAGATCTATTTTTGTTTGTATTTAATTATTTATATAATTTATGGTAAAGATGTTGATTAGAATAATTTTTATATTTATGTTATTTTAATAAGGTTTTAAAGTTTTTAAATATTAATATATTATAATATTTAAAATTGGAATTGTTTAAATATTAAAAAATTTGATCGGCTCGGATAAAGTCGCAGCCTGACTCGACCCTATTAGGTAGGACTAATTTTGAACATTCGAGCTTTATAGAGCTCAGACTAGCAAGTCCTGTCCGTACCAATTCATCATCATCCCTACTTAATCAACCTAGGCTTCTTTTTATGACTTTAAAAAAAAAAAGTTATGTGAAAATAGAATAAAATAAGATAAAATTTGAGCCACTCAGCCACATAATTATAGTAATGTTATATGTGAATATATCTGTTATCAAAACATTTGCTCTACGTTGATTGAAATAAACACAGATAAAGGTGCTACTTTACGATATCAGAGTATCCATTAATTGGAAAGAAACGTTACTAATTAAACTAATGGACTTTTCAACAACACTACTTATGTATATGTATAATTTTTTAAGTGACGGTGGTAAAATCTGAGTAAAAATACTTAAAATAAAAACTTGTATAGACATCTCATATGGCCCTTGGACCATTGCAAAGAATGCAGAAGGAGCCAAAAATACAAGGGCATATGGGAAAGTTATCATAAAATCAACTTCAACCACCCAAATTACATGAGAACTACAAAAAACATTTCTTACATCCACTAAAATTATCACTTGTTAGCATGAGACCACAGAGGCGTTGACGGCTTCACCAATAAGACTAAAAGTTGATATGTTCTCCAATGCGACCAAAAACTATAGTTCTCACGTAAGTTATGTCCAAAATATTGCATTACAAGTGACATAAATCAAATATGAGAAATGAGGATCACAGACACAGTTGTCTGCTCCACTATCAATGAAATGATATACTTCTCAACTTAATTGACTCATTTCAAATGAGCCAATTAGAGTTGAGAACACACTGCCAACAAAGACAATCATTCTAAGGACAATTGTCCACATGTAGAAAGTCGAAGAGCCTCACTAAAAAATATTAAATTACTCTTAACTTCCTACTTGAGGAGAGAAAAATAGCCAACAACTATGTTTGGGTAAAATATCAGACAGGCCCCTCGAAGCCCTTTCAGCTCGAGTAAGAGACCTCAGACAATGTCCTAGCTCGAGCGAAGTCGGGACGTCAAAGCGGTCAAGGTCGAGCTCGAAGCTTTACAATCGCTCGAGATCATCGAGGAAGGACAAAGTTAGTCAAGCTCGGGGAACTCAGAGCGACCCGAGACCCGAGCACTCCTTCCTCTCGAGGTCGCCTCTCAGGTCAAAGCTGGTCAAGGTCGAGCTAAGCAATCCTTGCCTGCTCGAGGTCGTCCATCAGGTCAAAGCTGGTCAAGGTCGAGAGCCGAGCACATCTCTCTTGCTCGCAGTGATCCACGAGCACAGCTGGGCAAGACCCGACCCAGGGCAACCGACCCGTTTTCTCAGAATCCTGGCACACCTTTTAATGTTTGACCAGGGTCCCACATGGTGTAGTGGTGATACTCGTTGTCGGTGGTCAGACGCGTGCCTCCAAGGTGTCATAATTCCTAGCGCACTTGCCCGACATGGTGATCCGGCCACGTGAATCGGGTTAAGGGACAGTAGCTCATCCCTAGGGAATATTCCACTAAACCCCGCTGTCCGAGGGACCCAGATACCACTAGCGTGGGAGTGGACAGACTGGAAAGGAAAAGAGCGGGAAAAATGGAGTATAAAAGGAAACGAAGGGGAACGTTACAAGGGTTGGACTTTCTAATCCACGTAAAGGTTGGAACTTCGATTCGAGAAAGGATCCGTAAGCTCAAACGAGTTCTTCCTTTTCTAATCTCTCTCATTTAATTCTCCGAAAAACACTATACTTATCCAAAAAGGGCGAAATAATACTCCTTTCATCTTTCCGGTCTCCTCACCGAGGAGATACCAAAAGACAAACCCAACATCGACTTGAGCGTCGGAGGGTTTCGCGAACACGCCGGCGACCCCGACCCGGTTTCAGTGAGTACAGGTCCGGAGATCACTGCTACGAAGAAGACAGTGAGCAGGACGAGAGGAGCAATCCCGCTCGAGCTTGTCGCGAGCAGAAGGATCGAGGCACTATTCGAATCCGCGAGCAGAAGTTTCAGACATTCCTGCTCGAGCTCTTGCGGTCACTGTTTGAAGGTTCGAAGCACTGTTGAGGCACGCGGGAAAAGCTGCATCAACAAACTATTTACCACATTTTCAAAAGGTACTCTACTCTGTAAAGACATGTTAGTTTCACAAAGAATGCAAGTTCTTTTACTCACACAAACACTCAGATTTCTCTCATTTTAGGGTTTCTTTGAAAACTTATCATCTCCTTCAACCTCTAATTGAGTTGACAGTCAAAGTATCGTTACTAGTCAACGTTGGCTTCACATCTAAAGACTGTTTTATTTTATTTTACGTTTGTTTAAGTCATTATTATCTTTAAAAAATTATCCTCTGACAGCTCAATCTCTATTATTGTCAAAATCACTTGTAAAAAATGAGCTATCATAATATTTTATACTGAATGAAACCAAAATAATAACCGCTAACGATTGTTTTATTTTATTTTAGGTTTCTTTAAGTCATTATTGTCCTTAAAAAATTACCTTTAGACAGCTCACTCTCCATTTTTGTCAAAATCACTTGTAGAAAAATGAGCTATCATAATGTTTTATATTGAACGAAACCAAAATAATAATTTTCTTTTTGAAAGGTAAATAAGTTTAATTAGTACAAAAATATGTCATTTTCTTTAACCAAGGAAGAAAGTAAACTTTTTTCCAACTTTTCATGCTACTCTGAAGAGGATTTACCGGTCAAAATGAATAATTTAATGATGGATGATGGACTACGTTGATGTGGGTATTTCACGCAAAAGATTATCGTGAACAACGAAATACTTACGATTGGACGTTTTTTAACGGCACCATGCAAATGAAATCATACGAAATGTTTAAAAAAATTTTATAACCTCTCATTATCACTGTGACAGTCAAAATTGATTAATTTTAAAGTTTAAAGTCTATAAACTGTGTTAAATTATTTAACTTAAATTTATAAGTTTAGAATTTTGTTAAAAATAATAATAAAGTAATATGTTTTTACAATACAAGATCTACTGATATTTATAATTTGAAATTTTACTAATACTATTATAGATCAATTGTATTATGGGAAACCTATATTTATATTTTTGTATTATTATTATTATTTGAGTAAGGTTAAACTTCAATTCATTCTTCCAAGAGAATGAAAAATCTTCAAATTATATCCAACAAACACATAAATCAATTGGTCCAGGAATTATTTTACTTTAACTAAAGTTTTCGATTTGAGGCTTAAGAATACAATTGCGATTAAATACTTATTGGGAGAACTTATCATCCTAACTTTAGAATCTTACCCAACTCAAATTTGAATTATTTAGGACTCAATGTAGTCACTAGATACTAAATGATTTAGACAAAAAAGAAAAATCTTCAAATTATCTCTTAAAAGTATAAAAATTTTAATTTGTCCTTATTTTTGTTTAGAAGATAATAACAAATGAAAAGTGAGTTGATTTTTGTCTTAGAGTAAATACGATTAAATTGATGTTTTGACACCTTTTAGAGTTAAATTCAAGACTGTAATCTAAGTAAGGGTTAATTGAAATTTATCCTTTCAGAAATGCTACATGCACATGTTTTTGCGCATAAAATTGCACTTCACATATCATAGATGAAGATTTATATATAAACACAAAATTAATAAGCAAAATGAGATTACTTTTTAGTCTAATGAAATATTTCTTATCTTCAATGCTCCTGTGCAAATTTGTATATAATTATGTATAAATGATATTATTCTTATTATTTATTTAATTAACATTTAAGAAGATATTATATACCCTACGCTTATTTTATAAAATAAATATATGCATTGTACAAGTATTGGGGGAGCTACGACTAGAACCGCGCCTTCAAAGTTGTTGAATTTTTTTGACGCTGGACAAAAAGGCCCAGCCGCCTCGTGACATCACTGTAAATTTTTTTTGGCACGGCGTTTTAGGTACATTGCATTAACAATACTTTATTTATTTATTAAACGTGTGTTAAAAATATATATTTATTTAAATGAGCGTACAAATAATTCACCACGTGATAGTTCGTTAAAAAATATAATTACGTTTGAAAAAGCAGAGAAACAATCTAGATTTCTTAAATAATTATTTTAAATAATATGAAATTTATTAATTAATTAATTAATAAAATAATTTAATTAATTAATAAATAATATATTATTATTTATTTAACACATATAATATTATTTAAAAAAAAAAGGAGCCCGTTGGCTGCAGGCCTACCGTTTTTGACATTTACCCACTTTTGCAAAGGAAAATGTTATTTGTAACGGCAGCAAACAGATAAGAGCGCGTCAATGGGTATAGGGTGGAGTTGATGCCCCTGCAAACACTCAGGTACCAGGGGAAAAAACAAAGAAAAATTTGTTTTAATAATTCATTTACTATTAGTGGTCCCTTTTAAGGTTTTGAATTTTTAAATTACAAAGATTATCTTTTCTTATTAGTTCCTTCTTTTTTTTCTTTAAAAAAATCAGAATTTATCTCTTATCTTCCTCTTATTTGTAATTATATTATCAAATTAAGATAATTTATGATAATTTCTTTATGAATGTCACTAATTAATTTATAAATGTCACATCATTTGAGATAAATTATTTAAAATAAAAAATTTAAAATATGTAGCATTATTCATTACCGACTAATGATTGACATTCATAAATTTTTAATAATTTTTTATAAAATTTAATATATATAATATTATTTTTTATCACCATTGCCAACTACATTTGCAAGCTTATATTAGATCTATGATTAAAAGTCATCAATATCTAAATTCTAATAAATTAATGGTCCAATTTACATGATAGGATAAATAATAGGACATTTAGAAAACTTTAAGTTATGACCAAATATTATTATTAATAGATAAACTAGTGGACCACTAAAATTTACAAGTCAGTCATTTTAAAATTTAAACATAATCATTCAATGAAATTTATCATTTTGATATTAAAAAAATAAAAACTGTGATGTTGTATAAACTTAGTCCCTCATATATTGAATTCCCGACACCGCCATTGAAGACAGAAACTGCATCCTTGTAGCGTGAAAAATGCTGTCATTTTGTATGTCATAATGTTACTTCAGTATAAGTAGTACCCAAAATTTGTCTTCCTGCTGTCTTATTATTGTTCAAATAATAGTGCCCTTTAATCCATGACAAAATTCATATTTATTTTAATGTTCTAGCTAATATATAGGCTTCAAAAAATTAAAAAAAAAAAACATTATAATTGTTTGGGTAAATATCAGGCAGGCCCCTCGAAGCCCTTCCAGATGTATTGGGTAAATAACAGACAGGCCCCTCGAACCCCCTCCAGCTCGAGCAAGACACCTCGAGGACAGCCTATCTCGAGCAGAAGTCAGGAAGTTGAAGCAGTCAAGGTCGAGCTCCGAGCTCCACAATCTGCTCGAGATCATCGAGGAAGGTCAAAGTTAGTCAAGCTCGAGGAAATTCAGAGCTACTCGAGCCCCGAGCACTGCCTCCTTGCCTGCTCGAGGTCGTCCCTCAGGTCAAAGCTGATCAAGGTCGAGAGCTGAGCCCTCCTTGCCTGCTCGAGGTCGTCCCTCAGGTCAAAGCTGATCAAGGTCGAGAGCTGAGCCCTCCTTGCCTGCTCGAGGTCGTCCCTCAGGTCAAAGCTGATCAAGGTCGAGAGCCGAGCATATCTCTCCTGCTCGCAGAGTGCCACGGCACTACTGGGCAAGACCCGACCAGGGCAACCCGACCCGCTTTCTCGTAATCCTAGCACACCTTTTGATGTCCGAAAGGGTCCCACATAGTGGAGAGGTGACATCGTTGTCGTGGCCAAGCACGTGCCACCAAGGCCTCATCATTCCTCGCGCACTTGCCCGACATGGTGATCCGCCACGTGAATCGGGTTAAGGGACAGCCGCTCATCCCAAGGAATATTCCACCGAACCCACTGTCGAAGGACTCAGACACCACTAGCGTGGAGTGAACGACTGGAAAGGAAAAGAGTGGGAAAATGGAGTATAAAAGGAAAGAAGGAGAACGACACATGGGTTGAGGAATTTGATTCTCAAAGGTTGGATTTTCTAATTCACGTTTCTTCATTTTCAAATTTCTCTTATCCGATTTTCTCAAAAACATCATACATATCCAAAAAGGGGGGGGGCGAAAATAATACCCTTTCATATTTCCTGCCTCCTCACTAAGGAGATACCAAAAAGAGAAACCCGTTCATCGACTTGAGCGTCGGAGGGTTTCGCGGACACGCCCGCGACCCTCGACCCGGTTTCAGTGAGTACAGGTCCGGAGATCACCGCTCAAGAAGACAGTGAACCAGGACAAAGGGGCAATCCTGCTCGAACCCTTCGCGAGCAGAAGGATCGGGTACTGTTTGGAACCGCGAGCAGAAGGTTCGGACATTCCTGCTCGAGTTGTGTGGAGGCACTGTTGGAAGGTTCGAAGCACTGTTGAGGCACGCGGGAAAAACTCTGTTGGAAGGTTCGAAGCACTGTTGAGGCACGCGGGAAAAGCTCTGTTGGAACGTTCGAAGCACTGTTGAGGCACGCGGGAAAAGCTGCATCAACATTTTTGGCGCCATCTGTGGGAATCGGCACAAAAAGCCTGATTTCCTAGTACATTCAAGACACACAACACAACGATGAGGGAAACAGTCAAGAGGAGTAAGCCCGAAGAATCGAGTGACTCGAGAGAAGTGGCCAATGAGGCCCGTAATGCGGAGATCCGGGAAAGGATGGATCGGATGGAAAAACAGATCGAAACTATGACCTCTCTGTTACAAGAATTCAGGGAAGGACAGAGAAAAGCATGCAACGATGTCCCGGAGTCCAGCCGAGGGAATGCTCATGTTCGGAAAAATGCGGGAGAAGAAGCCCAAAGATCTCGGGCACCAAATGTTGCAGTGAGAGAAGAAACAAACATGGAGGAAAGGGGGTCTCGTCAACATTTGCAGGAGACTGCCCCAACCTCTCGTGCGGAGGAGTTAGAGGGAGAGGTACGCAGGTTGGCACAAGTTGTGGAAGATCTTCGGGGGAACCGAAAGAGTCCAAGCTGGCGAATAATGCTAGACAATGAATCTCCTCTCTCCTCGGAGATCATGGGTGTCACGATCCCACGTGACTTTCGCTTCCCGGATCTGCAATATTCGGGAAAGAGTGACCCATTAGTACACATAGAGCGGTTCAATGACATGACAGGGGTGCAAGGTCTGTCAGCAGCACAGAGGTGCAGAGCCTTCCCGCCCACTCTTGAGGGAAGGGCGAGAGAATGGTACCGCAGACTCCCACGGGGAAGCATTTTGAGCTTTGAACAGATGTGCAGGGAGTTCGCAGAACAATTTCGGGGCGCAGTGACCCCGAGGATGACATGATGGAGTCGCCGAGTGAGGCGTAACGAAGGAGAGTCCCTCCGGAGTTTATCAAAAGATACCATAGATCGGTCCTAGATCTTGGTGCGCTCAACCATCCCCAAGCTCTAGGGGATTAAAAGAAGGTGTTCTGATGGGAGACCATGGTATAACTCATGGAGTCCATCGATCCGCTCATATTCGGATGCGTATGAGCAGTGAAACGGGATATGGAAATCAAGAGGAAAAGGCTGCAAAACCGAAGAATTAAGCAGGACCGGGAGCGCATCGGCTGGCTCATCCAGACTGGACGAGAAGTCAAGAGGCTGTGGACGCACAACTCCCGAGGGAGAATTTCCAGTAAGTCCCTTGTATTATAAAATGCTAATGTAAGATTTCATCCCAAGATGGGATATGTAAAAGTACAAATGTATGTAAGAATAAGAAAAACATTCATAATGTAAGCTCAGGATGAAGAGCAAAGGTTTAAGAAGAGCTCTCTGGGCATGAAGTCCCAAAGCCTAACTCATTAGGCGGGACGGTGCCAAGCTCGGGTTATTTGAAAACCAGAGCGGGAGTTTAATCGAAGACCTCGAGTCAATTAAAAGGCTCGAGCGTAAGAAGAGCTCCTCAGCATGAAGTCCCAAAGCCTAACTCATTAGGCGGATCGGTGCCAAGCTTCGAGTTATTTGAAAACCGGAGCGGAGTTTCATCGAAGACCTCGAGTCAATTAAAAGGCTCGAGGAGAAGAAAAGCTCCTAGGCATGAAGTCCCAAAGCCTAACACATTAGGCGGGACGGTGCCAAGCTCGGGTTATTTGAAAACCAGAGCAGGAGTGTCCTCAGGAAGACCTCGGGTCGATTAAAAGGCTCGAGCAGAAGAAGAACTCCATGGCCAGAAGTCCCAAAGCCTAACTCATTAGGCGGGACGGTGCCAAGCTCGGGTTATTTGAAAACCAGAGCAGGAGTGTCATCAGAAGCTCGGGTCGATTAAAAGGCTCGAGGAGAAGAAGAACTCCTCGGCATGAAGTCCCAAAGCCTAACTCATTAGGCGGGACGGTGCCAAGCTCGGGTTATTTGAAAACCAGAGCAGGAGTGTTATCAGAAGACCTCGGGTCAATTAAAAGGCTCGAGCAGAAGAAGAACTCCATGGCCAGAAGTCCCAAAGCCTAACTCATTAGGCGGGACGGTGCCAAGCTCGGGTTATTTGAAAACCAGAGCAGGAGTGTTATCTGAAGACCTCGGGTCAATTAAAAGGCTCGAGTGAAGAAGAACTCCATGGCCGAAGTCCCAAAGCCTAACTCATTAGGCGGGATCGGTGCAAGCTTCGGGTTATTTGAAAACCGAGCAGGGAGTATTATCCAAGACCTCGGGTCAATTAAAAGGCTCGAGCGGTAAGAAGAACTCCACGGCCGAAGTCCCAAAGCCTAACTCATTAGAGCGGATCGTGCCAAGCTTCAGGTTATTTGAAAGCCGAGAGCGGAGTATTATCCAAGACCTCGGGTCGATTAAAGGCTCGAGCGGAAGAACAACTCCTGGCCGAAGTCCCAAAGCCTAACTCATTAGGCGGGACGGTGCCAAGCTCGGGTTATTTGAAAACCAGAGCAGGAGTGTCATCAGAAGCTCGGGTCGATTAAAAGGCTCGAGGAGAAGAAGAGCTCCACGGCATGAAGTCCCAAAGCCTAAATCATTAGGCGGGACGGTGCCAAGCTCGGGTCATTTGAAGACCGGAGCAGGAGTAATATGAGAAGAAGCTCGGGTCAATTACAGGCCCGAGCAGGAGTTCAAAAGAACCCCTTATCCAAAAGTCCCTAGGCCTAAGTTCGAGGCGGACGTTGTCTAGCAAGAGCCAAATACAGGCTCGAGCAAGTCAAATGAGCTCGCAAAATGGACATAAGGCCTTTTTAGCCTAAGTCAGAGCAAAACTCTACCATGCATTCATAAATGAAATCAGGATGTCCAATACTTAGAAAATTTTTTACTTAGCAAGCACATTCAAAGTTAACTCAACGTAGAAGACAAGAATGTGTGTACACTAGCAGTCAATAGAATTGTTCAAAACATGTATCTCTTTATTTCATGTGAGAAGATTACATATGTAAAAAAAAAATAATAATAAAAATAAAAAAGAAGAAAAAAGAGTCCAAGTCATTCAGCAGGGGGAAGAGCAGCATTAGCAGCAGGAACATCATCAGCAGCAGCAGGACCACCAGCAGGAGCTTCAGCAGGAGGAAGGTCACCAGCAGGAGCTTCAGCAGGAGGGGCATTGGAAGAAGAGGGAGCCGGCTCTCTGACAACCCCTTGGGGCTCGGATGAAGTAGCTTCGGGGTTGCCCATGTACTCGGCTACATACCCTTCAACCTCGACATGTTCGGCCGGGTATGCCTTGCCAAAAGCATACATAAGGCGATCATGATTGGAGTCCGCCTAGTGTTGTACTCAGTGGCAAGCTGGACCTTCAGAGTGTCAATTTGCTCCTGAAGACGAGCAGCTTCTCGCTCCATGAGCTGCTCGTAACAAGACTTCTGAGTATCCAGGTCTTTCCGAGCGTGCTTCAGCTCGTTCTTGATCTCAGTCAACTCCTTTTCAAGTCCAGAGACCTTCGAGTCGGCCACTGCTGTCTTCTCTGCAAAATTTATATTTTCGTCCAGCAGCTTCTGATTCTCCTCCTTCTGCTCATTCAAAGCCTGCTCCAAGCTCTGAACCTTTGCTCGGAGTTCTTCCTGGGAACTCAGAGTAATCTCATTGAGCCTGGTCGCAGATACCAATGCTCGAGAGGAGAGTCGCTGGAAGATACTCGCATGACGCTTGAGGGAACAGGACTCTATCTCATCCAGAAACCTGTCGGTCAGCTCTTCATTAAAAGCCCTCTGGTAAGGCTCGGAACGGCCGGGCTGACTCTGTTCCTGCACACTGCTGGTTTGGGGACGAGCTGGGTCAACAGTCCTTTGTCTCCTACGAGGAGGACCTCGCTCTGCACGCTCGACCGCCGAGCCGAAGAAGGAGCGTGGCTCGAGTCGATGGAGGTGGAGCACCGATCTCGGCTCATGGTCTTTTTGAGGTACTCGCAGCCTCAGCTTGTCCCCACGCTACTGCAACATCTCGCGCATCCCGCCACCATCTCTTCGCTCGGTATTAAGTTGGACTCTAAAAGCTCCGAGGTGTCAACAGGTCCTCGCACGAGCTCGGCTTGAAAGAGCAGCATCGCATACGTGCTCAAGCTCGACCCCAATTGAATAAGAAGCACCCTGTGAGACCGCAAAACAACCGGAGCAAGACAATGAAAATAGACACGAGCAGGAAAACTAAAAGTAAAATTCATAAGGCGGATAAATGACCTGAATGCGAAATGTCACGGATCTGAGGGACTCCTCGCTACGAGTGCAGCAGTGCCCCCGCCTCCCCAACGAGAAGAATTTGCTCTTCCAGCTGCCACCGGAGGTGGGAGATCAGCTGATGGGCTTCTACCCTTCAGTCGGAGGTAGGTAATACCAACCAAAGATCCTTCGGGCTACACTTCAGCTGGTAGAGGTGTCCGATTTCCCTACCAAGGGCTCATCCAGTCGCAGCTGCTTTCACAAAACGAAGAGTCCGGAAAGGACCCTCCACCCATTCGGGTTCGGCTGCCCGGGGCCGACGAAACCCGACAAAACCCGCCAAAATAAGGTCGGAGAGGCACCTAACCCCCATCCGAAGCACTCCAAATAGAGGTTGTAAACCCACGGGGGACTACTGGGATTTCACCGCCTCGGCAACCTCGTAATTACACTATCGGAATGTGGTAAGTTTCCTAAGTTTGTTCAACTCCGATTGAGTGGTTTCACATTCTAAGTAATCAATCGGGTATTCCCCACGCCGGACCTCCGGCCGGCCTCACTCTCCGATGCTACCGGGTCTCACCATGGTAATTCCTCCTGGACTAGAATCCCTCACTGGGATTATACTCTGAGGTCGTGCCTCACTGAAGAGGAAGAGTCCTCCGGTGACATCCTACCGGGTCATCGGGATCCGACATTTTTAAAAGGGTATGGACTAACAAGATGCGAGAGGAAGAAACAGAGTCTTGAAATGGAAAATTGAGTGGTACCCGAACACAAAGTGGAAGTGTGGGTAGCCGGAGCCGCCTTGACGGAAAGAAGAAGACCGGTAAGCGAGGAGAGCGGATGAATTTTGAATTCGAATGAGAAGTAAGCAAATAGAGGGAACAGTGAAGAAGTTGGGGATTTTTAAAGAGGAAGACGCGTCCTTTCGAGTGGCGGCGTGCGTTTCGAGGGACACGACCTTTTAGGTCGCGTCCTTTCGAATTTCAAATACGCGGCTGGGATCAACCCACGTGTCCCGTGATTAAATAAGACATGATTCGAGTGGCGTAAAGTCGGGAAGCATGGGGAAGAGTAAAAGGTCATGAGTTCGACCCATCATTATCGAGTTTCGGCCTTATCTCGCTCACTCAAAAGACTAGAAACCGGGGACCGGTGTTTGGGTAAATATCGGCGAGCCCTCGAAGCCCTTCCGGTGAATTGGGTAAATAACAAACAGGCCCCTCGAACCCCCTCCAGCTTGAGCAAGACACCTCGAGGACAGCCTAGCTCGAGCAGAAGTCAGGAAGTTGAAGCAGTCAAGGTCGAGCTCCGAGCTCCACAATCTGCTCGAGATCATCGAGGAAGGTCAAAGTTAGTCAAGCTCGAGGAAATTCAGAGCTACTCGAGCCCCGAGCACTGCCTCCTTGCACCGCTCGAGGTCGTCCCTCAGGTCAAGGCGATCAAGGTCGAGAGCCGAGCCCTCCTTGCCTGCCGAGGTCGTCCCTCGTGTCAAGGCGATCAAGGTCGAGAGCTGAGCCCTCCTTGCCTGCTCGAGGTCGTCCCTCAGGTCAAAGCTGATCAAGGTCGAGAGCCGAGCATATCTCTCCTGCTCGCAGAGTGCCACGGGCACAGCTGGGCAAGACCCGACCCAGGGCAACCCGACCCGTTTTCTCAGAATCCTAGCACACCTTTTGATGTCTGACAAGGGTCCCACATGGTGGAGAGGTGACACTGTTGTCGGCGGCCGGCACGTGCCACCAAGGCCTCATCATTCCCTGCGCACTTGCCCGACATGGTGATCTGGCCACGTGAATCGGGTTAAGGGGACAGCCGCTCATCCCAAGGGAATATTCCGCCGAACCCGGCTGTCAGAAGGACCCAGACACCACTAGCGTGGGAGTGGACAGCCTGGAAAAGGAAAAGAGTGGGAAAAATGGAGTATAAAAGGAAAAGAAGGAGAACGACACATGGGTTGAGGAATTTGATTCTCAAAGGTTGGATTTTCTAATTCACAGGTTCTTCATTTTCAAATTTCTCTTATCTGATTTTCTCTAAAAACATCATACATATCCAAAAAGGGGGGGCGAAAATAATACCCCTTTCATCTTTCCGGCCTCCCTCACTAAGGGAGATACCAACAAGAGAAACCCGATTCATCGACTTGAGCGTCGGAGGGTTTTCATTGGACACGCCTGGCGACCCCGACCGGTTTCAGTGAGTACAGGTCCGGAGATCACTGCTACGAAGAAGACAGTGAACCGGAAAAGGGGCAATCTCGCTCGAACCCTTCGCGAGCGGAAGGATCGGATCTTGTTTGGAACCATGACGAGAAGGTTCGGACATTCCCGCTCGAGTTGTGTGGAGGCACTCGTTGGAATGTTCGAAGCACCGCTGAGGCACGCGGGAAAAACTCATTGGAAGGTTCGAGAACCGTTGAGGCACGCGGAAAAGCTCGTTGGAACGTTCAAGCACTGCTGAGGCACGCGGGAAAAGCTGCATCAACAATAATCTTACGAAATATTAAATTCTAGATTATCGTATTGGTCTAATCGTATATAATTCGTTGAAAAATGATAGATAACTTACTATTGAATCCTAGCTACTTGAACTATATTAAGATTTTTTTTTCATAATTTTTACAATTAATTTATTTTAATTTTTATATTACGGTAGGATTTAAATTTAGCAGTCAGTTTAGTAATCTGTAATTTTTAAAATAATTGTTGTTAATTATACTATAGAAATAATCAATTGTGAAGAGAATCGATGAAGTGTTTGGTAAATTTTGTTTTTAGAAGTACTTGTAAGTTTTGAAAGTAATTATGCATGTTTAGTAAATCTTTACGTTAAATTACTTGTAAAAAATATATGATTAAAATGGACATAATGTAAGTTAAAATTTATTTACACATATAAAAATATTTATATACAACTTTTTATTGTATATTATAGTAATTTAATTAAAAATAAAATTTATACTATATTGATTTATTACTTTCTTTATAATACAAATTATTAAAATATTGATTTTGTTTCTAATTTGAATAATGATAGTTTTGGGTTTAGGTAATAATTATAATGATATTTATGAAATTATATTAAAGGATAAAATTGATTTTTAAAATCATAATAAGTTACTTATTTCATACTTTTCAAAATCAGTTATAAGAGGAGTTATTTTGATAAAAGTGATTTTAATTTTGTTTAACTAAACACTAAAATTAATTTTTAAATTCTCAAAATCTCTTTTAAACTTATCAAAAATAATTCCAGACGGACCAAAGCGAGTCAAATCCATCCATTTTTATTTATTTCAATGATCGAGAATGTTCAAAGGGATTAAATTATTGAAGAACAAATTGGACTCTTGGCATTGATGGATTAGAAAAATATTCTGTCCAAAATTCAACGGATTCAGTTGATTTCAGATGTTCTTAAGTACCATTCATTTATAAAAAGATAAAAATAAAATCAAAATAAAACTCTTCATATAAATAATTTAAAAATAATGTTTGATACATCAGAATTATATATTTTTTTTTCTATTTATAAGGCTTTAAAAGTGCAAACATATAAATCGACCACTAAATACAATTATGGCCTCATTATATTTTACTATATAAGCTTTCATTTTTTCATCACAAGAAGCATACATATCATACGTCCATCTGGCTACTATATTCTTCTTCACTTCTCCCCTTTATCAGCAGCAGCCATGGCAACAACTCTCTCAAAATTCTTCTCTCACATCTACACCATCTTCACACTTTTCTTCACTCTTCTACTTGTCGAAATTCTAATTCTAATCCGATCCTTCACAAGGACCGTTCGCAAAACCAGAAGTCGCCTAATCACCACAACCCAGTACCTCAACTTCATTGAAGAGAAAAATCCAACAATTTCTTACAAGAAAAATTTGCTGACGAAGAAGTCACCATCAGAATCAAAAGATTGTGCAGTTTGTTTATCGGATTTCGAAGACGGCGAAATGGTTAGGAAACTTAATTGCAAGCATACATTTCATAGAGATTGTTTAGATGAATGGTTGCAGAAATATTTGACCACATGCCCTCTTTGTAGAACAAAGGTTTTGCCTGATGAAATTGTGGCAAAATATCAGCAGCAGCAAAACTTGCAGCATCTTGATTATGATGGGGTGATGAGGAAGTGGTATTTTGATTTCTTTATTACATGGTAGTGGTGTACACAGATTATTTTAGGAGATTTGAAATTTAGTTTAAATTGTACTCAGTGAAGACAGTTTATTTATGTTTATTATCTTGTTTACAGACAGATAGAAGAAGTATATTAATTTTCTGTTTTTTTTTTTTTAATTTCATTTGTTTCTGTAGCTTTTGGTGAGAATCCTTGGAAAATATCCATCTAGCTTCACAAATATTCCTTTATCAATTTCTCTGATAATGTTAGCTTATAAAATTATAATCTTTTGGACTTTGGTTTGGTTTAATAGGTATGAAGTGTTATTTCCTTACGCTGACAGTCATTTAACAAAATTTGAAATGTTCTTTATTCCTTTTTTATTTTTTATGTATATATAATTCAAAATTGATTCATTTGCCAAAAGGACTTGAAACTGTGATGATCATCTGATTTAAGTTGGGAAATTAGTGGTACAACCAAAACCGCTTCACTGGTAATGAAAAATATTTAAAATCTATAGTTCATGAATATAGCAAAAAGTACACCATCTACTTTATAATTTTATAATAATATCTAAATCCTAGGTGCATTTGTCTCAGTGATTTATCTTCAATATCCACAGATTGGTAGGTGCAAAGTTGGAAGCTACAGATCAACGAACAGCTGCCTTAGCTGAGCTAATTCGCTAATTCCTATAAAGAACCATTAGACTTGAAATTTAAAAATTATAATTAATTGTAATCGTATATCAAGTTTTGCTAATTACGTAAATTATTAGAACAACGTCTGTCACGTCGTTAATACTAAATGAATTACACGTAAAATTTTTATTAATAGAAAATCACTAAAAAATCTCTAATCAGTAAACAAATTTAAAAGAATATCTTCAAAAAAGAATTTGAGTCTGTACAGAGTTAAATTATAGGCTAATTGCTATATAATATTGTCTGGCTAGCGACAGTTTCTAAGGATTTAATAGAGTGATTTTTAAGAGATTTAATCACTCGAATTTTAACCTAAAAAAAAATTGGGGCTGAAAAATTGTTATATAAATTATCTTCCGCTTGACAAGGTCTATAAGAGTAATATAATCTCCATGGAAGGACTCCTACGTTTATAATAACGGCGAAAGGGGTTTCTGTTATATTAATTATTCAAGATCTTGCGATTATTATTTTCAGGGACTGCAAAATGAGATAAAGCAATAGGGTCATTTCGTTTTCCCTTATTTATTATTTATTTTGAATAATATTGCCCTTATTTAATGCTATTGAAAAGTGGCAGATGAGCAAATCTAATTCCAATCAACATTCATAATTTGAAACAACATGTCGCACCTGCTTTTGGGGACATTGTATAGGAGCTTTTATTTCAAAGAATTATTATGTTTTTTTTAACAACTTTCATTTCAAAAACTATATAATAATGGGTCCACGTCCAGCTATGTTACCATATGATAAAACCCCCCACTTTTCACCTTTACGCGGTCGCCTTAAAATTTATATTAGAGACGATAAAGTTTAAATTTAGATTTGGATTTGGGCATATTTAAATTTGGATTAATAATTTCATATTCGGATTCATATCCGAATTTAGAAAAAAATACATGCGGATATTTTGGATATCTAAATCAACAAATATTAAATTTTAATAATTTAAAAATTTATATAATAATATCAAATAAAATATAATTATATATTTATAATTAACAATTTAATATGAAGAATATACAATAATATCATAAATCTATAATTAAAAATATCACAATATAAATAAAACATAAAAAATAATATAAATTCAACAATTTATCTAATAATACCAAATAAAATCTAATCATAAATTCATAACTCAATAATTAAGAATTCAATATGAATAACATACAATAACATCTTACATCATGATCCAAAATTAAAGATATCACAACATAAATCAAACATAAAAAATAATATAAATTCACAATTTACCTAATAATATCAAATAAAATCTAATTATAAATTCATAATTTAATAATTAATAATGCAACAATTAACAATTCAATATGCAAAACATATAATAATATTATAAATTCATACTTTTAGAATTTTTAGCTTATATATATTTTATATTGAAATTTAATTAAATTAAAAAAGTGCGGATCAAGATATCTGCATTTTCGGAAGCAAGTGCATCCATATTCAGATTAAAATTCGCACGAATGCTAATTCTTAAGATCTTGATCCGCATTTTTTAATATGCGGATCAGGATCTTTTGGATCTTTGTAGATCCGAATTTTCCTACCATCCCTATTTCATATTTTGGGAAAATTATATTTTTTTAATATTTCTTTGATAATACTTAAATTAATAAATTTTTAAATTAGGTACATTAGGAAAATTTATTTTTTAGATCTCTTACTAATTAATAATTTTTTAATACAAATTGTATAAATTATAATCTTAATGTTCAATAATTATAATTAATAATATTATATTGTTAATTCATTCATTATTATTTTTCAAAGATAAAAATTAATTAATTTACTAATTATTTTTCATTAAAAATTTTCTTTCTCTATTGTCTACAAAAAAAGTTATAATTTATATATGATTTTCAGACATTTATATCTGAATAGAAAAAGTAAATTTTTGTAACTTTTATTTGAATGAAAAAAAGTCTGAATGAGAAGTAAATATTATATTCTAAAAATATCTCTATAAAATATATTTATTTCCTAAACTATATATTCTAATCATTTTTTTGTTTTAATTTAAAAGGATATAAATATCAAATAACTATGTTTAAGATATTTTTATTTATAAAATCAAACAAGATATCACTTGTATTCAAATATTAGAAAAAGAAAAATAAACATGTCATTCAAATATTCGAATTCAAACCTTTTTAGATTTCATAAAAATTCAGATCCATTAAGATTTCAAATAAAAAATCAAACGCTACCTAAGATATTTTTGTTGGGTTATTAACACTATAATCTTTGATGTTTGCCACAAAATAAAAAAGAAAGTGAAAAAGTTTAAAATTTTGACACATAAGTTCATAATATTTTAAGTTAGATACACCTAGGTCTATTGACCTAATTAATTGCACTGTTAAAATAATTTATTCTTACATTTGCATTAATATATTCAAATTATTACTCTTTGTTATTAATTAATTAATTTAATATATTTTAATATTATGTATTAATTACAATTACGATAAATGTGAATATGAATTTGATTTTATATTCTTAATTTGTACTTTTTTTTTGTTTCACAATACTTATTCTATATACAGCCAATAATTTAAATATATAATAAAAATTTATCAATTTACCAATAATATTAATAATGTGTTAGCTTTCATTTATTCTTACAGTTAAGAGTTGGACGAATAAGGCTATAAGTTTTTTAATAAGAATTTGGATTAAAGCCATTTTATACTCCACATCCACACTTATTTAAAAATTCTTTCTACATCCCATTTCCATAACTTTGGGTAAGTGATAGAATCAATTGCTAATTGGTAGAATTGTGAAACTGAAGCTAGTGGGCATGTAAACATTTAATCAATTTTTCATATACTATTTTATTTAATTTATTTAGTTAAAAAAAAAAAGGTTTTAGTAAAGATATATTATATTTGACATTTAGGAAGGTGTGTACAGTAATTTTTTTAAAAAATTTTTGATGATGGGTGTGCCAGACTGCCAGTGAATAATTAAAAAAATTTCTCTTGATAGAATTTTAAAAAATTAAAACAAACAAGACTAATGAGTCAAAATTTAGAAAAATCTGAATTTTTTTTTAAGAACAAAATAGTGATTGCAATATCATTGACCCCAAAAGAAAGATAAGAGAAGGGATTACTTACTCCCGTGACAACACATTTTTGGCCATAAAAATATTCCATTACAGAGTAGTTGGTGGAGTCATCGAAAACGTACCAATGAGCGGTCCACCAGGATATCTACACTGGATATCACCCCAAAATAATCCTTTGCTCTTTCAACAACCCCCGTCTCCAAATGTTAGTTGTACTAACTGAACTGACCGGTTGCACAATAAATTTCCTGCAACTAATAGAAAGCCTGTATTTTTCTTAGATCTGCACAAACAACAATACATTCTAACAATAATAAAAAATAAAAATAAAAAAATAAAAAAAAATACTTTTAAAGTATTGTTAAGGTATATAGAATATAACTTACACTCTTTATAAAATTACATATAAATTTTATTTATGTTATAATTTTTACATAATTTTTATAAAAATATAAATTACGTTGCGTGTAACTTTAACAATTATCTTATTTTTAACGATACAAAATAAATTTACAAAATTTTGGTCAAAATGATCAATACTCCCTGACAATGGTACAAAATGGTCAATACTCACCAACTTGGCGGCTGACATTGCTTTTCCTTGTGTCTTTCAGACAAAATTCCACAAATACTGACAGACCCTGCCTCCTCTACCTAACTTCGTTAAAAACATTCTACATCTAGAAACAATAAATGCACGCTCAATTGAAGAATTCACGTAGGCTATCAAACATTTTTAGTGTTGTATATGGAACTCCCTAAAGCACATGCTACAGGATAAATTGATTGATGAATGGTCAATCAAGAATTTTCAAGAGATTTTTATAAGAGGCCGAGATTTAAAGTTCGATTAGCGTGATGAGAATTTGATTTAGTTGCCACTTACCAATCACGCTAGAAAACAAAATGTTAAAAAACAGGAAAAAGAAATTTTTGATTAGTTGGAAAATTTTAGGTGGTTCAACCAATAGCCTTGTCGTCTCTTCAAATATTTTTCTTATGAGTTTCATGGATCCACGTTTCGTATTTAATCAAATTTATAAACTCACATAGTGTACAAAACATTTTCATCAACTGAAATTCACAAACGGAACAACACTGAAATTATCGACTGAAAATACAAACACAATTACCGCCTGAAAATTGTTAATTTATGTTTTTATATTTTCATATCAAGTATATAAATTTATTTATTTATTTTGTTAAGTTTTTTAAATCATTGCTTAATTTTAATTAATATAAAATTCTTTATAACATTAAATTAATAAAATAAAATTATAAGTAATAATTATTTGATAGCATTAAACAAGTTAAAAAGTTGAAGGGGTAATTTTAGAACATTTGGTTTCCAACAGAAGAAGAATTCGAATTTTTTACTCTTTGTCGTGGAATTCAAATTCTAGATTACGATGGATATTAAATTCTAACAGAAATTAAATTCTTGTATATTTTATCTAATTTAAATAATATAAATTAAATAAGAATTCAAATTACTTTTGTCTCCTCCATTCTCTCTCTCAGCCTAACACCACCTAAAGCGAAATTAACCAATAGCTAATAAAAGAGTCAAAACCTCGAAGGGCTATTATCTTGTTGGAAAATCATGTAAAGCAGACACAATACAAACCTCTTTAGGTATTTCTTCTTCAATCTCTTTCTTGGTGTAAGGATCGTCAAGGGAAATATTGTCATTCTCTGATACTGTAACCTATGCGAAAGAAACGGCTTAATATTTATGTTACAATAAAATTAAACTGCTAATTAGACATGGCTTTTAGACCACAAGTTCATATTTAGATATGTCGAAACATGTCACAGCAGCCTGTCTACCCTGTACAATCCATCTCCCCGACGATCTAAGAAAAGGAAAGCCACGGAATGTGCAAAGTGAGTTAGGGAACTTATTGTTGATGCGGTTTTCTGCGTGCTCTCGAGTAGTGTCACGAAGTTCTGCTCGCAGGATGCTCGAGCAGGAATTATTGCCAATCTCAATTCTCCTCTGTTCTCCGGAACAACGATTTCTCTGTGCCTGCGCTCACAAAAGCAAGGTCAGGGGTCGCCGGATTTTTTCGACGAGAACCCTCCGACGTTCAAGTCGGTGATCGGGTTATTCTTTTGTATCCCTTTTGTTTGAGAGACCGGAGAAATAATAAAAGAAAATGATTTTTGATCACGATGGCAGTAACTCAAAATGGCCGAACCACGAGAAAGAAGAAGAAGGACCAGTTTTTTGAACCCCGCAACTTACACGTTAGTTTCCTTTTATTCTCCAATTTTCCTGCCCTTTTTCTCCAAGGTCATCCGTTTCCGTGTTAATGGTGTCTGGACCCCTCTACCAGTCGGGATTACTGTGCCGTATCTTGGGAATGCGGGATGCCAGGTGGGCCTGGGTTCCCATGGCCTGAGAATAGTGTCGGGCATGTGCGCACGAAATGATGACATTGTGGGGGCATGTGCCGGCCATCGGTAACAGTCACGGCACCATAACGTGTGGAGTACAGATCAGGCATCGATCGTCGCATTGAGTCGCTGTAGAGAAGGGTCAAATTGTTTCAAACTGGCTGTACTTGAGTCTTGCATCCACTTCGTGCCATCGCTGATCGGGATGGGTCATGCCCGAGGGTTTGAAGACCTCGAGCAGAAGAAGGAGCTCAGGGCTCGACCAGTCTTGAGGTCCTCGACCTTGACCAGCTTTGACGCTTAGTAAGGCCGTCTTCGTGCCAGCGGTCAAGTCTTCTGCTTGAGGTGGGCTGACCTCGAGGTCTTTTACTCGAGTTGGATTGACCTCGAGGAGACCTGCTCGATATTACCCAAACACTTATAATTAGCAAATGACCACTGACACTCAGGAAATAAGGTACCTCCTTCATAATATCATTCCCTTATCCATATCCAGGACCTTTGATGCCACAAATCTTCGATGAACATGTTGGAAAATTGCTAAGTCAATGTTGAATAAAACTCGGAAAATGCACTTTTTAGTCTTTAGAGTTCCGAGTCTATTATCTGGTCAGATATTAGCAATTATCAAAGGAAAATTTGATCGGATGGCACAAATTGTATCTGATCAGATATTAGGCAATATCCGAATTGTTTGGATATCTATCCAAATTGGATTAAATTCTCAACCCTAAATTGAATGGATAAAAAATTCCAATAAAAAGAAAGTGTGACCAATAGAATACATGTGTTGATTAATAAAAGTTATATCATCGTTCATATTTAGCAAAGAGAAAAAATGACCATTAATTCGAGATTGGTTAGATACAACTTACGAATAAACGTAAGTATCTCTATATAATATATAAAAATTCAATCCTCACGGAAGACTTTAAAATTGCCAAACCATCTACCATCCCCCCTACGAGTCCTTATCCTCACTCATCATGAATCAATGACATCGTTGGGAATTACAATAAATTATAATTAAGTGCAAAACTCAATTAACAAACTAACTTTTCATATTCTAAAGTACATACATATTCATATGCAATGCAAAAGCATGATATGCCATGGTCTAGTACACTTAGAAGTCTAATATACTTACCTTTCGGCTACAATAAATTGAACTTTGTAAATTAACCACCGAAACCTAACATCAAAATCAAACTCCCATAAACATCATCATATACATATAATTATAGCCTTCATTGTCCTCAAGAAACTATTTTCAATAACTTTATAAATCTTGATATCCCTTTTCCATAGTAGGAAATAGGAAAAAGTTATTGACCAGCCCTCAATTTCCAATTTTTATTAAATAAAATATTAATTCAAATATTATAAGATTTTGTAGGGTTTATATAGACATAGAATTATACATGCAGTCAAAGCCAGATTCATTTAAAACCTATTTTAAATCAATTTTATTTCAAGATTAATAAATCTTGAAATCCAAAATCCATCATTGAGGATAATTCACTCATCAATTCAAAACAATTAAAAAATACAAGGAATTAGGATCTCAATTTTTGGCTTTGATAAACTATATAGATGAAAGAGTAAATTGGAAAGCTTCATAAATTTTTCAAAAGCTTTGATTAACCACCTCCCCTTTCTCTTTTTGAATGAAAACAAGTTCTATGGGACCCTCAAAATGTCTAGATATAACAATCTTCATAACCTAAAATGAAGTAACACTACTAAAAAAAATAGCCTTTAGTGATACTAAAATAGTTTTTTAGTATCACTAATTACTTTTAGTGACACTTATTAATAGTATCAGTGATCTGAGAGTCAGAAAAATACTGACACTTGAATGTGGTGTTAGAAATTACTATTACTATAGTATTACAGATTTTATTACACTATAGTATCAATAATTACTATTACTATAATATCACGAATTAGTAATATCAGTAAAACAATCACCCCAATGAAATTGATACTTTATGATACATTTTTAGTATCAATAACTTTTATTAGTTATTATTGTCATTTTAAGTTTTGTCAATCTAATGATATTATTTAAAAAGAATATTAGTAAACTGCTAAAATGAACAATTATATATAAAATTTCTAACAAAATATTATGGCTCTTTTGTTTGGCTTTCTTCACCAAACAATCTTAAAAGAGTTTGCTACTTAATTCTGTACACACCCCAAATCATATGGGTTCTTTGACAAAACACCGTTACTTTCATACACAAACAAATGAGGCTCTCCATCTACAAATTTAAGGAAGATTAAAATATTAAAAAAAAAGAATAAAGATCATATCCCTCACAGGCCCATTCCTTAGATATTGACAACTGATATGAAAAGCAAACTCAAGAATTAATAAGAGTAAAAATTTTTGTAAGAAATAATCCCTCCATCCCCCTCATCGGATTATAAATCCCTCCGGTTTTGAAAAATGAATTGTTTGTTCCGGTTATATTCGCTTGCTTTCTGACCTTGAACTCGGATAATCACTTCGGTCTGTGTCAGAATTCTCTTTCTGGGATTCAATCTCCATCTCGGTGCCTCCACAGGACTATTGGATACTCCTCAGACTCAAGCATGCACACAACTTGACTCATTTTCTTATTCACGACATGAAATCAAATAAGTCTATTCACTGATGGAAGCAACAATAAAAAGCATATGTACAAATCATTAACACAGTATGAAAGCCAATAGGGAAGATATATGAATGAAAATCAATATTTTCCTTACCCTCCAACGGCTGTTTAATAATTAATTGCTTTAACTTGGAAAATGGACAAGTTGAAATAAATGATGCCCGGCAATCAAAATCATTTGAACTAGAGGAAAAATAATAGGAACCAGGAAAAAGACTTTTATTCTTGATGTACACAAATATTTTCTCCTAAAAAACCTAATAAATGTCCATATTTACCTTGGGATTGGTGACCAAAAGATTATCTCCAACAATTTGTACTTTTTCTCCAACCTCGCCGGTTAGCTTGGCATAGTGCTCCCACTCGTCTTGGTCAAATGGATCTTTAATTGATACAATAGGATAATTAGAGATGAAAGACTTGTAGAGATCTTTGAGTGCATCTCACGAGATCTTTTGTGAACCGTCATTGTTCTGCAAAAGAAGACCAAAAAATTAAGAAAACAGAAAAAAAAATTAAGTAATTTACCACAAAACATTAGCATCGAGGATTGAGAGTAAAGAAAATTTTACGAGTAGCACTACCTCGAATATTGACAAGGAAAGCATAGCAAAAGCAAGAAGCGAGAACAATTGCAGCTATCGTAATGCTAATGCCGCTTGCGGTGTAGCAAGAACAACTGCACTGCAGTTATGCTTCGATGCAGAGAAAATGCAGCTATCGCTTGTCGCAGCAGTAAATGCAGCCATCGCATGCTGTAGCGCAGTGCAATTGCTGCTGCTGCAGCAAGAAGCGATTGCGATTGCGGCAGCGAAGCGTAGCACAAGCGACTCTGCTGCAGCTTCCTCTGCGATAGAATGCACATGCTTGCTGGTGTAGCAACGAACAACTGCAGTTGCTTGTCTTGCATTTCAGTGCAGCAAAGCGATTGCTTGCATCTGCAGCGGAAAATGCAGCTATCGCTTGTCGCAGCAGCGATAGCTGCAATTGCTGCCATCGTAGAACGAAGCGATTGCGATGGTTGCAGCTGCAATTGTGCAAATTGGGACTCATTTTCTCTTATCTAGAACATGCCCCTTGTGCTACTGCAGTGGTTGCAGCTGCAATTCCTACAGTTGCTGCAATTCCTGGTCCACCTCCACCACCACCACAAACAGAGATAGGATTTCAGCATCATATTAAGATACTCTAACAGAGTAATGCTAGTTAAAGCTAAAATAGCAAATAATCCGCCAATCTCAAGCTCTATTTACAGCTACATTCAAATTCCAGCCAAGTCAAGTGTCACATCAAAATCGACAACAAAAATGTTTACTAGTCACTGCAAATCTATTATTTCACACATATCATAATATCTAATATTTACTAGTCACTACAAATAGAAAAAACAAGACCTCATCCACAGCTTGCTGAAAGTACTGAGTTGCCTTATTGAAATACTCCTTGGCCTCATCCTAGTCAGGAGTCAAAAAAGCATGAGAAGTATGAGCATTTCCCAAACACCACAATGTGTCGTGTCTGCTGGGTGTAACCATCAATGTCTCCTCCAGCTTTGAAATTGCATCTGGCACATCATTAAATTATCTTTTGTCACTCTTCGGAAAAGCAAGCAATCAAAAATAAGATATCATCCAATCGCTGGACTCTTTAGCATCTAGTTTGTATAGAAACATGAACAGGATACACCAGAACAGAATCGATGTCAAACAATTGCAGTAATGAATGAACCAATCAACATACCAACCATAAAGCCACAACATCTACAGACAAAAGATTGAACCCATTCACTTCTCTTCTCTTCTCTTCTCTTTTCACATACTTTCCCAGCATCCAAACATACAACAAACACAATGCAAAAACACCCCACACCCCTGAAATTCATCTCAGAAATTGATAGCGATTCGTTGTTCAGTCGATCACACATCGACTTCCGGATACATAATCAAAATTCAAAACAAACAAATGAATCGTTACCTCATCCTCGAGGCTCTTATCAATTTATGGAAATTCCAAACGCTGATTTTCAATATCATTACTCCAGCACTCTTCTTTCTCTATCAAAAACAAACACAAATGAACTCCAATTTTGAAACAAAAAAATTATATTCAAAAAATTAAAAAAATAATAATAAAAACAAATTTTACCTTTAGATCAAAACAGAGATGAAAACAGAAACACAAAATCTTGAGTCAAGTAATTTCTAGCATAAATTCTAAAAATCGAACCAAAATGAAGCTCACGGTGTGTTTATTGGCGCGAGTAGTATGAGACATACTGAGCGCGATCGTCTCCGATACTGAAAGCAATCGAAGAAACAGCCCATGGCTCTCGAAACGGTGACATCTAGGAACCTCACTACCGATCTACAAACACGACCGATTTCTCAATGATTCAGACGTCTATGAACCTCACTTCCTCTCGAAACGGTGACGTCCCACCGCCTTGCTGGACCACCAACGAAACCCTAGCCATCATCAACGCTTACTGTGCCAAGAGGCTCTCTCAATCGCGGCAACCTCAGCACCTTCGATTGGGATGCCGTCTCCTCCGCCGTCTCCGAATCCACTCCCGGAGTTAGAGAGATCGAGCATTTCCTCCGACGGGGAAAGCATTGAGAGATGGGTGAGAGTTAGAGAGATCGAGCATTTAGGTTTTTTTTTTATCTTTTTATTATTATATTTTTGTTTTTTAAATCTTTAAAACAAATAAATTAAATGAATTCAACGTGACTCAATGGTCTGCGTTAAAATTTTAAACTCTAGAAGTCTCAAGTTTGAGTTACAATTAAAACAACAATTAATAATTTTTTTTTATTTATGATATTTTAGTGTCAGTGATTATTGATGTTTAATTTACTAACATATTAGTATCAATAACTTCTAATACCTACTTGTTAATATGTGCATTTGTTCATAATTATTGATACTTTTTGTTAAGTGTCAGTAAACTAAATGTCAGTAAATATCATTTTTCTAATAGTGTAAGTCCAAATACTGATACAATCCTGATATCAAGTAAGCCCACACTTATAATATTGATAAGAGAACAATGAAGGAAATAAACAATAATAATTATCAAAATAATATTAATAATTACTCAGTTGATTCCCGGCTATTACAAAGATGAATTCAAAGAGCAACTTAAGGAGACGAAAATATGACCTCGTTAACACTTAAAATTACATTACTTCACTCTGTTCGGCATCCAGTATTCGACTTCCACTTAACTAATTGTGCATCAGTATCCGAATGTGAACCTGAGCTATTTGTTTGGATGTACTAATCGTTCTTGCTCTGTTCGGCCACTTTAAACTTTCGGACACCATCCCACTTGCCATTTTAATCTCTTTTCTTACGTCCTTGAAAATCTTTGTCGTAGCCTGTTTTGAATCCTTTATCCTGCGAGCTTTATCACACATGGCTTTTACCAAGACCATTTGATAACTGGAGTTGTTGATGCAGTTTTTCCCGCGTGCCTTCAACAGTGCCTCGAACCTTCAAACAGTGCCTCCAAATAGCTCGAGCAGGACTGTCTGAACCTTCTGCTCGCGAAAGAGAACAGTGCCTCGAACCTTCTGACAGCCGAGATTGGCGGTATCTGGGTCCCTCCGACGGTACGAGATTGGCGGAATATTCCCTAGGGATGAGCGGTCGTCCCTTAACTCGATTCACGTGGCGGATCACTATGTTGGGCATGATGACACCTTCGAGGCATGTGCTTAGCCATCCGACAATGATATCACCACCATACCCTGTGGGGCCCTGGTCGGACATTAAAAGGTGTGCCGGGATTCTGAGAAAATGGGTCGGGTTGCCCTGGACCGGATCTTACATTCCCTTCGTCCCATGACTGGCGCAACCCAGTTGTGCTCGGGGACCTACATCCTGCGAGCAGGAAGGTGTGCTCGGTTTCGACCTTGACCAGCTTTGACTGGGGTGGATGACCTCGAGCAGTGAATGGTGTGCTCAGCTCTCGACCTTGACCAGCTTTGACCTGAGGAGATGACCTCGAGCAGGCAATGGTGTGCTCACCTCTCGACCTTGACCAGCTTTGACCTGGAGAGCTGCTCGGGCCAGGCTGTCCTCGGGGTGTTTTATTCGAGCTGGAGGGGCCTCGAGGAGACCTGCCCGATATTACCCGAACACCAGTCCCCCAGTTTCGAGTCTTTCGAGTGAAGCGAGATAAGACTGGAAACTCAGTAATGATGGGCCGAATTCGCAGCCTTTTACGCTTCCCCATTTTTCCCAGCTGTCTCCCACTTAGGCTTTGGGACCTGCCCGATATTGCCAAGGATTTCTTCTTGAACTTCTGCTTGGGCCTTTCAATTGACCCAGGCTTCTTCTGCCGTCACTCCTGCTCGGGCCCTTCTTGAACTTCTGCTCGGGCCTACAATTAACCCAAGCCTCTTCTGCTGTCACTCCTGCTCGAGCCTGTAATTGACCCAAGCACGGCATCGTCCCGCTAGGAATTCTGGCCAAGGATCTCTTTTTGATCTTCTGCTCGGGCCTGCAATTGACCCAAGCATGGCACCGTCCCGCCTAAGACTTAGGCTTTGGGACTTCTGGCCAAGGAGCTGTTCTTGATCTTTTGCCCGGGCCTGCAATTGACCCAGGCTTGCCGATACTCCTGCTCGGGCCTGCAATTGACCCAAGCGTATTCTTGATCTTCTGCCCGGGCCTGCAATTGACTCAGGCTTGCTGATACTCCTGCTCGGGCCTGCAGTTGACCCAAGCATGGCACCGTCCCGCCTAAGACTTAGGCTTTGGGACTTCTGGCCAAGGAGCTCTTCTTGATATTCTGCTCGGGCCTTTTAATTGACCGGAGCTTGCTGATTCTCCTGCTCGGGCCTGCAATTGACCCAAACGTCTTCTTGAATCTCTACTCCTGCTCAGGCCTGCAATTGACCCAAGCTTGGCACCGTCCCGCCTAAGACTTAGGCTTTGGGGACTTCTGGCCAAGGAGCTCTTCTTGAACTTCTGCCCGGGCCTGCAATTGACCCAGGCTTCTTCTGCTGCTACTCCTGTTCGGGCCTGCAATTGACCAAGCATGGCACCGTCCCACCTAAGACTTAGGCTTCGGGACTTCTGGCCATAGCGTTCTTCTTGAACTTCTGCCCGGGCCTACAATTGACCCAGGCGTCTTCTGCTGTTACTCCTGCTCGGGCCTGCAATTGACCCATGCGTCTTCTTGAAATACTCCTGCTCGGGCCTGCAATTGACCCAAGCATGGCACCGTCCCGCCTAAGACTTAGGCTTTGGGACTTCTGGCCAAGGAGCTCTTCTTGATCTTCTGCTCGGGCCTTTTAATTGACCGGAGCTTGTGATACTCCTGCTCGGGCCTGCAATTGACCCAAGCATGGCACCGTCCCGCCTAAGACTTAGGCTTTGAGACTTCTGGTCAAGGAGCTCTTCTTGAACTTCTCCTGCTCGGGCCTTTTAATTGACCCAAACGTCTTCTTGAATCTCTACTCCTGCTCGAGCCTGCAATTGACCCAAGCGTCTTCTTGTTATACTCCTGCTCGGGCCTTTTAATTGACCCAAAAGTCTTCTTGAATCTCTACTCCTGCTCGGGCCTGCAATTCACCCAAGCGTCTTCTTGTTATACTCCTGTTCAGGCCTGCAATTGACCCAAGTTTGGCTCCGTCCCGCCTAAGACTTAGGCTTTGGGGACTTCTAGCTCCTTTTTGCATACATGTTGTTGCATTGTTTTGAGCATACATATTGGCTACCCGTATATATATATATATATATATATATATATATATATATATATATATATGGCGAGAGAGATACTTTCCTCTAATATTTTATGCTTTCACCGCTTGTCTCTACCGTTACATCATACTACATCACCCTTTAGCTTGACTTGATTATATATAATTTTCACGAACTGCATTGGAGTTTGTATATTTCCTGTATTTTAGTCTGGTCCTTATTTAACTGGATATATATACTTTATTTTTCTTGTCTTTTTGTTTAGTTCGAATTTTTATTAACTTATGTACCGCATATATTCATGAATATATTTATTACTTTTGGGATAAAATCTCGGTGCATATGCTTTCCTTTATTAGTTTCTTCAATTCCATATATGTGTGTGTTTGGTCTAATATCGTTGTTTAATGGTCGCATAGGATTATGAATATGAGATAGATCAAAGTATTCTGCCTTGTTCAATAGAAAACCCAACATGTGCTGTAATTGAAGATGACTGGTCCAAAGTTCAAGGTGAAAAAAAAGGCTAGTCAATGCTGTTTTGAATCTCCTACAGAGAAGGGCTTGGTTACTCATCTGAAGGTTTTGATTTTCTATTTGCAGGCATCAAATATACGCCTGTCATGGCCCTTGCCATGTACGGCGACGGATTCAAGGCACTGCTAGCCGGTGCAAATGCCAATGATCTAATAAATGGAATTCATTTGGCAAAAAATGCAGTTGAAAAACACTTACAGTGGAGAGCGCGAGTGGTCCGCTCAGCTGAAGAAATTGCTCAGGTTCATTAATTTACTTTATGAGTTTTAATTCGCTTAGTTAAATTTGTTGTGATATGAAATTATTTGATATGACAATTACAATAAGTTGGTCTTTTATTGCATAAAGGTTGGAACAATAGCAGCAAACGGTGACAGAAAGATTGGAGAGGTTGTCGCTAAGTCTATGGGAAGATTTGGAAATGAGCGAATATTTATCGTCTCTGTAAGTTGCTTGTTGAATTATTTGTTTGAGAAAAATGTCGAAACCCTCCCCTTGTCTTTAAAAAGTAATAGGAAGCCATCTCAAGTTTTAAAACCCATTGAAAGAATTAATAGTTTAAAGGAAAAATCAATTTTTCTAACAGCTTTGACTTTGAAAATCTGATAAAACTACGTTTTTGTTGAAAAATTGTCGAAATAAATTTTTGAAAGACTTAGAAATGAGATTTGGTCGTTAAAATTTTTAACATTTCAATTTATTTTAAAACTATAGGGGTTTCGATTACTTTTTAAAATTAAACAAGAGAGGGTTTCAATCATTTTCCCTTTGTTGGATTAAAAAATGTAGCCACGTGACTATTTTTCTTTTCTTATGTGGTAGGAGGGAAGAAAATCGAATAATGAATTAGAGTTTGTTAAAGGAATGAAGCTAGATTGGGGTCTTATATCCCCATACTTCATCACCAATAAGAAAAGAAACATGTGTAAGGAATTCAATATATATAAATCCCTAGACTTTGATACATAAGTAATCAATTAGATTATTGTGTTATTAAGACGATAAGTACCTGTTTCAATTTTTCAGGTGTTGAAAAATCCATTCATGTTAATCTATGAGGATGAAATCTCAAATGAGGATATTTGTCGAGCAATTGCATCAACTAGTTATGTAAGGGATTTGTATATACAAATCGTATAAAAGTTTTATCTTTTTTTATTAACAACTTGATCAATTAATTGTTTGTTTTTGCCTTTTCTTCTTTTTCTATTTTTTTTTTTTACAGTAGACGACCTTTATTAATTATTGCCAGGAATGTTGATCAAAAACAGGCGGGATCTCTTATGTTAGATTGGAATTATGTTAGAAGCAAGGTAATCAAAACTTGGACCATTTCATTCACAATATGTATTGTTCACATATATAGAAATATTTCAATCATAGATCATGATTATATTAAAGTTAGGGATAAGCTAGTAGATGAAAAAAAGCACATACTCTAATGTAGTATATTTTGTTCTGTGGTATATTAAAATATGTGTTTTTTTTGTCTTTTAATCCATCTATAACTTTAATATGGTCATGTATATATATATATATTGTTGGAAAAATATGCTCTTTAAAGCATATTTATGTTTATTGTAATAAATAATATTTCGATTAATAAAATAAAAGAGGTATTTTATTCATATATCTTTATTGCATTAATATTTTGAGTAAAGTCCATTTAATCATATTATATGTATTTATCGCGATCACCATGTGGATTCGCAGAAGACATAAATACAAGTTATCTTATGATTAAATAAAATAAGTTTCATGATTGATAAATAAAGTTGGGCACTTTATTTAGGTATAAGCTGTAATAAATTCATTGAGTGATTTGTCTTAATCATGTATGAATTTATTGATGTAGTTGTCTACATTGAATCTGGATCACATATGAGATTTAATTAACCTAGTAATAAGCTATCGGACTTATTAAATCTCATAGGCATTGATTCTTGTAATCTTAATCTTGAGTTAGTTATAATTTCATGATTGTAGTTGTTATTTCATTTGAGTTACCAATGGGCATGACATACACATGTAGTCTAGATTACCCGGTATCTTGGTGGGAGCAATTACAAGTATTGAAATTGTAGATTAACAATATAGAATTTATACGACACATCTCTTGATGGGTTTTCGATTATGATCATAGAAATCTACGGCAGAGTGTCTCAACATAAATAAGTATGTTGAAAATGATCATTAGAAAACCGATAAGTATCAAGGAAAAGATGTAATTAAATTGATTGGACGAGTTGAGATATCAATTTAAATTAACGATGTGGTACAAAGGATTGTGCGATAAAGAAATCAATGTGGCTTAGGCGAATTATTTTCGAGCATACAATTATGGAGGTCGGTTCAATCTTATAGTGGAGTAGAATTAGAATTAAATAATTATATTTGTTTAATTACAAATTTAATTATTGTAGCCACTATTGTATGTTCCCAAATGATCCCGGGTTAGCTCATTTAATTGACAACACCATCATCTGGACCCAAAAGCAAGAAAAGCTGGCATATTAGATGAAAATTATAATTATAATATTTGTTAAGGCCTAGTATGTTATATTAAAGTGTAAATGGGAGCTTGTAATATTTTACAAGGTGGTCTCTAGTTTATTACACATTCCTTCCACTTTTAGGTAAGTGGAGAGATAGTTAAAGAGGAATTTTATTTTAAATAGAAATCCTAATTCTAACATACTAGGGTTTTCATAAGATATTATAAAAGGGCTTTATACTCTTAAATTGAGAAGGAGAGGAGAACCCGGGGTTTTAAGAAAAATAAAGAAGACATCTAAGAGGTGCTAGTTACAATTTTGGGGAGTGGTGAAGCAGGCGCCACACGTCAGGTGTTGATCAAACTTGAGTCATAGCACTGGAAGATCGTTTGGAGGCGGATCTACAACTCTCAATTGTTCATCTTCTCAAAATATCAAGGTATGAATTTCTAGATTACTTAATTCTTATATGTTGTATGAGATCGGTCCTAAAAGGTTTTAATTTAAAAATTGAAAAACCTAGTTTATTTTCCCATCATATATATATATATATATAACGTGATGGTTGGTTTTGAATGGAATGAAGGTTTGCATTATCAAACCACCCACAAGCCAAACAATGACAGTGGCAATCATGCAAGACATTGCCATTCTCACAGGAGGTGAGGTATATGTTCGTTGGGAATGATTTGTCAACCCATTTTCTTTTATGATACAATGGAGAAATCAGTTTGTGTTGATGCGGTTTTCTGCGTGCCTTCCAACAGTGTAAGAAACTCCTGCTCACGAGATGTTCGAGCTCGAGCAGAAACGCTCTCCGATTTTGGTTCTCCTTTATCCGCCGGAATAACGACCTTCTCTGGCCTACGCTCACAAAAATAAAGTCAGGGGTCGCCGGATGTTTTTCTGCAAAACCCTCCGACGCTCAAGTCAATGATCGGGTTGTTCTTTTTGTATCCCTCGTTGTTTGAGAGACTGGATGAATCAAAAGGATATTTTTTGCCCTTTTATGGTAAGAATAACCAGTTATGAAATTCAAAGGGAGGATGGGAAAAAGAAGAAGAACCTGTGTAAAATTTCTGAACCTCCTCCTTCTACTTCCATTTTCCTTTTAAATTTCGTTTTCCCGCCATTTTTCCTTCGAGGTGCTGTTCCTGTGTCTATGGTGCTTGGGTCCCTCCGACAGTGGGATTATCTGCAGCACACCACAGGAATGCGGGATGTCAGGTGGGCATGGGATCCCGCAGCCTCATGATAGTGTCGGTCATGCACATATGAAATGATGACACTGTGGGGATGTGTGCCGGCCATCGGTAGCAGTGATGACACCCTACCGCGTGGGGCATTGGTCAGGCATCGATCGTTGTGTTGAGTCGCTGGAGAGAGAGTCGGACCGTCTCGAACCTACTATATCTGGCTCTTGCATTTCTTCCGTGCCGTGACTGGCATGATTGGATTGTGCTCGGAGGACTTGGAGACCCGAGCAGAAGAGTGAGCTCGGGTTTCGACTAGTCTTGAGGTTCCTCGACCTTGACCAGCTTTGACGGGCTATGAAGGCCTCGAGCAGAAGGGTGAGCTCAGGCTCGACCAGTCTTATACTCCTCGAACTTGGCCAGCTTTGACTCTTAATAAGGCTGTCTTCGTGCCGGCGGTCAGGTCTTTTGCTTGAGGTGGGTTCACCTCGAGGTCTTTTACTCGAGCTAGGTTGGCCTCGAGGAGACCTACTTGATATTACCCAAACACCAGTCCCCCAGTTTCTAGTCTTTGGAGTGAAGCGAGATAAGACTGGAAACTTCTTGTATGGGCCGGCTTCCCGGCCTTTTCATTTCCCCGTATTGAGCTGTCTTCTGCTTCCATCATTTCACTTTTAATACGGGACACGTGGGAGGATCCGGGCTGTGTGTTTGAATTTTGAAGAGACGTTACTTGAATGGTCACGTCGATCGAAGAGACGCGCCTTTCCCTTTTAAAATCGATTTCTTCACTGTACTTCTATTGCTCATTTTACTCGGACCAAAATTACTCGCTTGCAAGTGATTCTCGTCTTTCTCTTTACAGTCATTGCTATTTCCGACCATCGACTTTTGCTCAAGTATAAACCTCTTTCTTTTTCTTGTTTCCGCTCTGTTCTTTATTCATTTGGGTCTTGATTCCCACTTGGGTAGATTCTGTCTATAGGAAACATGTCAAATACCCAACAACCCCGTAGGATGTCATCTGAGGAATCGTCCTCTACAAGTGATGTAGAGCCCCTTAGTATAATCCCAATGAGAGATTCCAGTTCAGAAGGGGTGTTAACTATGGCGGAGACCTAGCTGCATCAGGGGGGAAGAGTCAGCCAACGGTCAGAGGGTAGGGGGTATCCCATTGACTCCATGAGGTGTGAAACCACACACCAGGATCTGGATAGGCTTAGGGACACCTACTACATACCAGACAATGTGGACTTGCGGGTGCCGGGTAAGGGTGACATACCTAGCCGTCCTCTTCAGGGGTATGCTACCTTCCACGTATAGTGCTTTAGGTGGGGGGTTAGGCCGCCTCTTCAGCCTTATTTTGCCCGAGTTCTGTCCAGATTCTAGCTGACCCCAGGGCAATTGAACCCGAATGGGTAGAGGGTCCTGTCTGGCCTCTATGTGCTATGAAGATGGTGTAATCTGGGTAAGCCCTCGGTAGATGAAATAAAGCATCTCTACCAGTTGAAATGCAGCCCGAAGGATGTTGCTTGGTACTACCTCACCTTCTGCCTGAAGGGTAAAAATTCCATAACTGATCTCCTCACTTCCGGTGGCAACTGGAAGGTCAAATTCTTCTTTGCTGGGGGAGATTAGGGGCATGCTGCACCTCTCCCCGAGGGGATCCCTTCGGTTCCTCGTCATTTTTGCACTCCAGGTCGTTTACTTGTCCAAAAAATTTTTATTTTAGTTCTTCTGCTCTCCTATTTTCTCACTATTTTGCTCTGGTTATTGTTGTTGCAGTGTCTTGGGGTGCATCTTATAGGATTGGGGAAGAGCTTCGAGCACGCGTCAACACTACCCTTACGCGAGCTCGTGCAGGGAGCTACTTACAGCACAAAACTTTATGGAGTTTGGCTTGGTCCCAGAAGAAGGGATGAGTGATGTGCTTAACATGCTGAAAAGGCTTGCGAGGACCTCGGGATGCCCGAGCAGTTCTTCTGCAAAAAGGCTCGAACCGATACTCCCACTTTACCGGTTCCAGCTGCCCCTACTGCTCAGGAGATAGAGCGAACAGCAAAGGGTACTGCCACCAGGCGTCCGAGGACTGCCACTTCAGCTCGGCCTCGACCAGGGCGTGAGCAGGAGTAAGAGCAGCCCGATCGCGTTGATCCCTACTTCAAGAACTTCACCAGACAGATAGAGGATAGGTTCTTGGATGAGAAGGAGTCCTATGATGCCGATGAGTTGGTCGGCGCTTTCCATCGCCTCTCTTCTCGTCTTGCTGCTGTTGCTACCAGATTTAAGCTCAAAACTCAAGATTCCCGGAGGAAGCTCCGAGCAGAAATTAAGAGATTAAAACAGGGTCTTGAGCAGAAGGATTAAAAGGCAACGAGGCTTCGCAAGAAGAACTCTACGCTTGAGGAGAAGGCAGCAATGTCAGATTCCAGGGCCCTCCAGCTCGAGAAGGAGCTGTCTCTCGTCCGAGATGAGCTACTTAATGCTCGGAAGGACTTGGATACGCAGAGGTTCTCCCTCGAGAAGACCATGGAGGAGGAAGCTTCTCGCCTGCAGAAGAAGGTGGACTCTCTGGAAGACAGGCTCACGACCGAGTACAATGATGGGGTGTCTTTCAACTATAGCTGCCTCGTGTTTGCCTTGAGCAAGGAACATCCCGAAGTGGACCTATCTAAGCTCGAGGCAAGCGTCGTGGAATATATGCTGCGAGCACGATGCCCCGATTCAAGAGCCGAAGTCCCCTACCGAGGCCTTTGCCGAGTCCGGAGAGGCTGCTCCTTCTACTATCGCTGATACTCATCGCTCCTGCTGCTGCTGATGCCATGGAAACTACTCCACCATCCAAGGACCCAGTTCCCCCCGCTAGCCATACTGCTCCAACCAGTTGATCTTTCTCTCTCTCTCTTTTTTTTTTATCCTTCTTGTACTTGTATTTTTATTTTTTATTTTTTTGAATGAATAAAGAATATATATTAGACAATTTGCCTCTGCGTTTGAGTATATATCTTTTGCCTTGCATTTTCCTGTGGAATTGACTTTGAACATTTGCCAAGTAAATTTTAATAAGTGTTGGACCCTTGCCTTCTTTCTCCGAGCCATTTTCTGCTCGTATCATCTCTTGACTTATGCGTGGCAGTGTGTTACCGAGAGTTAGGCTTATAGGCCTCTGTTTATCTTGTGAGCTTGGTCTGCTCGAGCTGATGTTCAGCTTATGCTTAGTCCTCGTTCTTTTGTGAGCTCATTCTGCTCGAGCCTGCTATTTGCCCACGCTTGGCACCGTCTCGCCTTAAGCTAGGCTTTGAGACTTCTGGCCTTTGCGTTATCTTCATGAGCTTTTCTTGCTCGAGCCTGCAATTGGCTCACGCTTGGTACCGTCTCACCTTAAGCTAGGCTTTGAGACTTTCAGCCTTTGCGATGTCTTCATGAGCTTTTCTTGCTCGAGCTTGCAATTGGCTCACTGCCTCCTAGCTGGCTGAGACTTCGGCTTACATTGTCTCATGGCTTTCTTAGAGCTCATTGGCTCGCTCTGAGACTCGCCTTCGGGCTTTGGACTTCGACGTTGTCTTCATGAGCTTTTCTTACTAGAGCCTGCAATTGGCTCACGCTTGGCACCGTCTCGCCTTAAGCTGGGCTTTGAGACTTCGGCCTTTGCGTTGTCTTCACGAGCTTATCTTACTAGAGCCTGCAATTGGCTCACGGTTGGCACCGTCTCGCCTTAAGCTAGGCTTTGAGACTTCTGGCCTTTGCGTTGTCTTCACGAGCTTATCTTGCTCGAGCCTGCAATTGGCTCACGCTTGGCACCGTCTCGCCTTAAGCTAGGCTTTGAGACTTTTGGCCTTTGCGTTGTCTTCACGAGCTTATCTTGCTCGAGCCTCGCAATTGGCCCACACTTGGCACCGTCTCGCCTTAAGCGAGGTTTTGAGACTTTTGGCCTTTGCGTTGTCTTCACGAGCTTATCTTGTTCGAGCTTGCAATTGGCCTACGCTTGGCACCGTCTCGCCTTAAGCGAGGTGTTGAGACTTTCGGCCTTTGCGTTGTCTTCACGAGCTTATCTTGCTCGAGCTTGCAATTGGCTCACGCTTGGCACCGTCTCGCCTTAAGCTAGGCTTTGAGACTTTCAGCCTTTGCGTTGTCTTCACGAGCTTATCTTGCTCGAGCCTGCAATTGGCTCACGCTTGGCACCGTCTCGCCTTAAGCTAGGCTTTGAGACTTTCGGCCCTTGCGTTGTCTTCACGAGCTTATCTTGCTCGAGCCTGCAATTGGCTCATGCTTGGCACCGTCTCGCCTTAAGCTAGGCTTTGAGACTTTCGGCCTTTGCGTTATCTTCGAGCGTGTTGGCTTCAACTTGTACATATTGAATTAATATTAAAAGCGTTTTTCTTGCTTTTACATACGTTCATGATTTTACACATCTCCATTTCGGAAGGAATTGGATACTAATGCTTACAACACAAGGAAACTTACTGGAAATATTTCATCAAGTGCTGTGCGTTCCATGGCCTCTTGACTTCTCGTCCATCTAGGTGAGTCAGTCGATATGCTCCTGGTCCGGCTATTTGAGAGACTATATAGGGACCTTCACAGTTCGGTCCTAACACACCTTGCCTGGGATCCTTCGTGCTACGATTGACTCTCCTAAGCACCCAATCTCCCACCTGAAACAGGTCGATGTGCACGTTCCGGTTGTAATAGTGAGTCACTCTCTGCTGGTACTCCGCTATCTTTGCAGCGGCCTTCTTTCTTTTCTCTTCCAGCAAGTCCAGGCCTGCACACATCTGCTCGTCATTTTGCTCCTCGTTGAAGTGCTCTGTTTGGTGCGTTCCCATCCCTATCTTAGCAAGGACAACTGCCTCATGTCCAAATGCCAGTGAGAATGGGGTTTCCCTTGTGGCAGTTTTTTGTGTGGTTCTGTAAGCCCATAATACACCAGGCAGCTCGTCAACCCAAGCTCCCTTATGCTTGCCTAGTCTGGTCTTCAAGAGACGTTTTATAGTCTTGTTTGCGGCTTCAACTTGCTCGTTGGCCTGTGGGTGTGATGGAGAGCAATACTTTAACTCTATCCCCATGTTTTTGCAGAAGTCTCTGAACTTGTTGTTGTCAAATTGTCTCCCGTTGTCCGTGACTAACGCATAGGGAATCCCGTACCTGCAAATCACATTTTTCCAAATGAAGTCAGTGGTTTTGCTCTCGATAATACTGCTCAACGCTCCCACTTCAACCTATTTGGTAAAATAATCAATTGCCACCACGACATGTGTTGCAGATGCTCTCCCCTTTAGTAGTGGCCTAATCAAGTCAATCCCCCATTAAGCAAATGGCCATGGTGAATTCATCACCATGAGGTTCTCAAGAGGCTGAGTCATGTAGTTGGTAAAGCTTTGGCAACTTTTGCAACTCCTGGTCTTCTCTTGCGCATCCTAATGCATGCGGGGCCAAAAGTATCTCTGCCTCAAGGCCTTGAAAGTTAAAGACCTCGCGCCTGAGTGGTTCCCGTAAATTCCTTTATGTATTTCTCGGAGGACATAATCATCTTCCTCTTGGTCTAAGCACCGCAACAGTGGGAGAGTGTATCCCCGTCTGTACAAGACCCCATCGATCAGAGTATACCTGGCCGCTTTACACTTCAGCTTCCTTGCCTGCTGTTTATCGGCAGCTAACACTCATTCCTTAAGGTAAGAAACAATTGGCTCCATCCAGGTGCTGCCCGACGATAAACTCATCACCTGGTCTTCATGGTCGATGATCGAGCAGGTCTTGATTTCTAAGGGGATAGACTTCAGTATTTTGGGGTCGGATGTAGCGGCCATTCGAGCTATCATGTCAGCTCGAAAATTCTTCCCCTTCGCGATCTGCTCCACCTCGACTGCTCAGAAATTCTTTATTAACTGCTTTACTTTCCGAAGGTAGGCCTCCATCTTCTCGTCCTTTGCTTGGAAGCTTTTTGTTGAGGTGATTTGCTAGCAGCTGTGAGTCTATTTGAAGGTTTACTTCTTTTGCCTTCACTACCAACGCGAGCTTTAATCCCGCAATTACTGCTTCATACTCGGCCTGGTTGTTGGTGACTCCGAATTCCAGCTTCACGGTATATTGCATCTCTGCCCCTTCAGGACTAAGAAGCACAACTCTTGCTCCTGCTCCCTGATCTCCACAAGACCCATCTACTGTGGCTGTCCATGCACTGGTTGAGGCCGAGGAGTCTGATGGATGCTCGACCTCCCTCTCTTCATTCCTCTCTGTGCACTCGACCGCGAAGTCAGTTAAGGACTGAGCTTTTATAGTTGTTCGAGTTTGGTAGTTGATGTCGAATTCATTAAGCTCCACCGACCATTTCACCAACCTTCCGAAGTCTCTGGCTTGTGTAGAGTCTGCCTGAGTGGCTGGTTCGTGAAAACCGTCATCGAATGTGCTTGGAAATAAGGCCTCAGCTTTTGGTCTGCTGTTACCAGGGCAGTGCCCATTTCTCCATCGACGGATATCGAGTTTCAGCCTCTAACAAAGCTCTGCTCGTGTAATAGACGGGGTACTGCACCCCTGACTCTTCCCTCACCAGAACCGAGCTCGTTGTCCAAGTCCTTCCGAGCCTCGAGTAACTGCTCCCGGACAAGGGACAGCTCCCTCTTGAACTGGGTGGCCCTAGAGTCTGACATCACTGCCTTCTCCTCGAGGGTGGAATTCTCCTCGTGAAGCTTCGCTGCTTCTTCATCTTTCTGCTCAAGACTCTGCCTCAAGCTCTGGATTTCTGCTCGGAGCTCGCTCTGAGAATCTTGAGTCTTGGTCTTGAATCTGGTAACAGCAGCTACAGTACGGGAAGAGAGGCGTTAGAGAGCACCGAATAGCTCATCAGCATCATAAGACTCCAGCCCATCCAGGAACCTATTGTTCATCTCCCCGGTAAAGTCCTTAACGTAGGGATCGGAACGATTAGACCGATCTTGCTCCTGCACGCATTCGGATCGGGGCCGAGCCAGGGCTGCAGTCCTTGGATGCTCGCGAGTTGGACCTCTTCGCTCACTCGCCTCATGAGCCGAAGGGGAAGCTCGAACCGGTGGAGGCGGAGCATCTGTATCAGCTCGGGCCCTCTTTGCTAAAGAGCTGCTTGCGTCTCCTGAGGTCCCTACAGGCCTCTGCATCATACCGAGCACCCCCCTCATCCCTTTTTCTGACACTGCATCATATGTACCTGCACGAGCTCGCGTTGTCAAGTGCTATGTTAACGCGTGTTTGAAGCTCTTCCCCAATCCTGTAGGATGCACCCCAAGATGCTGCAGAAACAATCAAGGCGGAATAGTGAGAACAGCTATGAGCCAAAGAATTAAAATGAAAATTCACCGGACGGGTGAACGACCTGGAGTGCAAAAATGACGTGAAACCGGAGGGATCCCAGCAGAGACAGGTGCAGCATGGCCCCAATCCCCCCCAACAAAGAAAAATTTGCTTTTCCAATTGCCACCAAAAGTGGGGAGATCGGTTATGCGCTTCTTGCCCTTCAGGCTGGAGGTGAGGTAGTACCAGCCAGTATCTTTTAGGCTACATTTTAACTGGTAGAGATGCTTTATCTCCTCTACCGAATGTTCGCCCAAATTGCACCACCTCCACAGCACATAGGGGCAGACAGGACCCTTTACCCATTCGGGTTCAGTGCCCCAGAGCCAACCGAAATCTAGATAAAATACCGGCAAAATATGGCTGAAGAGATAACCTAACCCCCACCAAGCACTACATATGGAAGGTGGTATACCCTGAGGGACTAGTGGAATGCCACCCTTACCCTAAGCACCCGTATGACCACATTGTCCGGTATATGGTAGGTGTCCTTAAGCCTATCCAAATCTTGGTGTGTAGTTTCATACCTCATAGAGTCAATGGGGTAACCCTCACCCTCTGTCCGTTGGTCGACCTGCTTCCCCGATCATGGTCGACCCCCACTACAACCGGAACCCCTCGAACCGGGATCTCTTACAGGAATCACACTAAGGGGTTCAACGTCGCTTGAGGAGGATGATTGCTCTGGCAACATTCTACGGGGTTGTTGAGTGTTTGGCATATTTCTTATGGTCACAGTCTACCAGATTGAAATTGGGAACCCAAAGGAAGGAAAAACAGGACAGAAACAAGAGAAAGAAAAAGGGGGTTTATACTTGAGTAAAGGCTGATGGTCGGAAATGGCATTGACGGCAAAGAGAAAGATGGGAAGCACTTGCGAGAGAGAGATTTCAGTCTGAGTAGAAATGAACAATAGGAGGTACAGTGAAGAAATCGAGGGGTTTTAAAGGGGGAGGTGCGTCTCTTCGGCTCACAGCACGTATCTTAAGAGACGCAACCGTTCACATAACTTCCCTTCAAGATTCAAACGCATGGTCTGGATTGATCCACGTGTCTCGCATTAAATGTGAAATGATGGAAGCGGAAGATAGCTCAACACGGGAAAGTAAAAAGGCCGTGAAACCGGCCCAAACGAGAAGTTTCCAGTCTTATCTTGCTTCACTCAAAAGACTAGAAACTGATGGACTGGTGTTTAGGTAATATCGAGCAGCCCTCCTAGAATCCAACCAGCGCGAGCAAAAGACTTCGAGGTCAACCTATCCCGAGCAGAAGACCCGACAGCTGGCACGAAGACGGCCTTACTAGGCGTCAAAACTGGTCAAGGTCTGGAAGTCAAGATGGGTCGAGCCCCGAGCCCTTTTTGTCTGCTCGAGGTCTTCAAGGCTCTGCCTGTCAAGGATGGTCAAGGTCGAGGAGCTCAAAAGCTGGTCGAGACCCGAGCTCACTTTTCTGTTCGAGGTCTTCAAATCCTCCGAGCACAACTTAATCACGCCAGTGGTAGCATAGAAGAAATACAGGACCCAGATACAACCGGTTTAGGACATCCGAGCCATTCCTCCAGAGACTCGGCACAGCTTTCGATGCCTGATCAATGCCCCACGCTGCCTGGTATCGTTATCATTATCGATGGTCAGACACGCCTCACGGTGTCATCATTCCTTGCGCGCATGCCCGACATTATAATATGGTCATATGAACCATGCCAACCAGACAGCACCAATGCGGCTGTCAGAGGGGCCCAGACAGCACCAACGCGGGAACAGACGGTCTGGGAGAGAAAGGGCGGGAAAAATGGAGAATAAAAGGAAACAGATGAGTAAGTTGCAAGGGTTCCAAAATTTTGCACAGGTTCTTCTTATTCTTCTTCCCCTTCTCCACTTTGATTTTTCTGGGAGCTAAAAGGGATACAAAAACAACAACCCGATGACTGACTTGAGTGTCGGAGGGTTCTCACCGAAACAACACCCGGCGACCCCTGACCCTGTTTTCTGTTAGTACAGGTCTGGGAGACTTTCGTCCCGGTGAAGACGGAGGAATTGAAATTGGAAAACAGATCTGCTCGAGCTCGAGCTCTCCGCGAGCAGAAGGTTTCGACACTATTGGAGGGCACGCAGAAAAACAGCATCAACAATAACCTTAGAAGCTCAACGGATTATGGATATGGATTATATAATTTACGGATTATGATTTCCATAGCCAGTCAAATTAAATTTAATGAGAAGTTTAGTTTTGTATTTTATGTTTTATTTAGGGGAGTTTTATTTTTGTAAATTGTTCAGGTTGAATGTTTTTCTTGTTTCTCGAAATAAATCATTTATCAATAAATAGGAAAATCATTTTCTTATTGGTGAAAAAGCAATAGGATATGTATTCCTGATCTAGCTTGATTCTTAAGTAAAAAATTGTTTTAATAAACGAAGTTCTCCGTTCCTGCAACTGTTTAAGGAACAAAATTAAAGTCACACATAATGTGATATTTGAATGAATCAAATTAATTCCACGTATTAAAAAGAAAATAAGACCAATGGTAGCATGACTCGTCCAACAAAGGCTATATCATCATTCATATTTAACTAAGGGAAAAGGGTAGCTACGATGAATGTAATTCAACAAGCAACTTACAGAGATAAAAAGATAGCTACGATCTTACCATTTGCCCATGTTCTTATAAGGAAGTACAAGAGATCTGCTATAATTTAAACAACAAACTAATTAAGATAAACCCAACTAAAATAAAAAATTACAACAAAGTAAATGCTTCCTAGCCAGATAATAAGACTTATCCATTACCTGAAAATTCGAGTCTCCTCAAGGGTACACATTAATTTTCTCTCATTTTTTGTAACTTTTATCCAGCTCTTTATAAATCATAGGAGCAACAGTTTTTTGCCAAAGTGTTTACTTCATATCTTCTCTTTGCAAATCTTTTCATAAGTCTGCACCTAATCTCCTTAAGCATTGACATCAAAGGCCTATCTCTATAAGGAAAAATCCAGCTGTTGAATCACTCGGATGCATTATTGTCAGTTCTTTCTACTTTGCAGTTTCTATCATATGTATGTATAGACCAAGTGTACCCTTGCAGTTCTCTTTCCAGGCAATTATAAGCTTCTATCTTTTCTTCTTTGATCAATGTCATTGCCTAATTAAAATCATGCTTGTTACTGCTCTTAGCTGCCCTCTAAAATAGGTTTCGCAACTTCGCACAATCATAGTCCTTGGCAAAGTTAGCATACGCATGCCTACAACATGCCCTACTATAATAAGTACAAGGCCATGTGTTTGCCTATCACTAATGAATGTGACTTGCCTTCCATCATCTAAATAGTTGTGCAAATGTTTAAGAAACTAGGTCCATGTTTCAGTATTCTCAATCTTGTACACACACAATGCCAATGAGACAATCCCTTTTTTAGCATCTGTAGCAACAACAGCCAATAATACTCCACCATATTTTCCCTTCAAGTAGCATCCATTAGTTCTAATGAAGAGTTTTCAACCACTAAGGAAAGCATTTCTTTGTATAGGAAATGCAACAAAGAATCTCTTAAATAAACATTTCTCAGGATAATCGATCGCAGATATAGTACATTGCACATGACTTTTAGATCAACCTGATGAATGGTCGCAGATATCGAAATGGCTTCTCATAGTCATTAGAATGATCACCATACACCAAAACCCTTGCTTTTTCTCTAACCTTATACATTGTCAGCTTCTTAATTGTCAGTCTAAATTTTTGCTGCATATAAGTCCTGAGAAGAGATATATTTACATTAAGATCAATAGCAACATGTCCTTTTATCATTTCAGTAATCCATGTAGAAGTTACTTTCATAGATTTCCTAGTTAGTCTGCACTCATGCTTTTTATAGTATCCTCACGACCAAAAACCATTTCTATCATTTAGTTTTGCACTATTAACAAACCATGAACAACCATGCTGTTTACAAGTTGCATAATATCTCTTTGGCTTACTATATTTTTTGTTAATATTGACCTTTTCTAACCATCGCCTAATGCAACACTTCCTGAAAATGACCTATATCCTCGAGTCTATAGAACCTGGTGCCCTGGTCCATGAGATTGATCGTTCAATGTATTTATAACTTCTAAAGGTAGTTGTATTCCTAAGTTAAACATCAACAGTTGCAGTAATGAAGCATCTACATATTGATGGTATAACACTGGCACCACTTCAACTCCAAATGTGGTTAAACCCATTGAGTTATGTATCCCAAATAAGCACTCCAACCCAAAATCTATATCCAACAAAACCTTCACTTTGTTATCTGGATTCATAACAATTGATATGATTTTTCCAACCGTGGTGTTTTTCTCCTTTGAAGTGAATCACTAACTCTATTAGAGACATGTGTCCTATGATACTAAACACAACAAAAAATAACTAATTAAATTCAAACTCAAGCTTTTCTAAAAACAAAATAGGAAGTAAACATAGTAAAATAAAAAACAAGGACTTCAATTAACATAAGCACAATAAGTTCCTAATCATTTTGTCAGTTTATACACTCGTAGGGTTTCTAACATAAATTAAATTAACACAAATACATATTTATTGATTAAATAATGAATGAAACAATCTTCATCTTCAAATTTCTTACCCAAATTTAGCAAATCTACTAATATCTTGATATATTATTGAATGAATTCACATGGTCATTTATACACATGTCAAGTGTATACGTGAATTGATAGAGTTTCTTTTTCATATAAAGCCTATTTTCAAGGTTTTTCTTTATGTACTTTTCTTCCAGTGCCTCTAACAATTTCTTTGCTGATGTCTCCCTCATGACAGAGTAGTTCTGATTTTTATTCAGATATAAGTGAATAGTACTACATGCCTGTTTATTGATATTTGTCCATTTCTTGTCATTCATCTTGTCAGGCTTTTCTATAAGAGCAAGCTCTAGCTCTTACTAACATAAGACATCCAATACCTCACATTGCCACATACTAAAATTAATGGTACCATCAAACTTCTCCACTTCAAACTTTGCATTAGTCACAATAGTCCTTGCTGATGATGATAACGACGACGATGATGCCTCTACCATCCTTATAAACCCCAAATGATCAATGCCTTCAACAACTATTCACACTTGAAAGAACAATCTGTATGATGTTTTTTCACGTGAATAAATGCACTAGAAAAATTTTCAAGAGAATTTAGGAGTCACAACGATCCCACTTAAAACCCAGATTCCGTAGACTCTTATCGTCTTATTGACAAGACTTTTCTAAATATGCATAAATACACCCTACTTACAATAGACTATCTCCCAAGTACAAATGGTCATATTCACTACTGTGAACAGGACCGTATCTATAAATAGTACTGTATCAATGAACAATGATGTATACTCTAACTACAAACCTTTAGTTCTGATACCAATTATTGCGGGAGTGCGATTTGAGCAATAACTAATATTATGGTGATTGTAACTTCTGGAGAAATATAAATGTGGTATAAATAAATTGAAAGAAAATATAACAGAATAATTTACGTGATTCAGCATAAAGCCCATGTCCACGGGTAAAGAATAAAAGATAATTTCACTAACAAATGAGAGTTACAAAGGTGGTAAAAACTCTTAAAACCAAAACCCTAATACACCTAACTGGATCCTCACTAGAATACTCAAGTGGAAGCTCTCACAAATCTGCTTCACTTGTAATTGCTCTTAATTCTTTAATTTTGAATGCTCTTAAGCTCTTCCATTCCTCTCTATTTATAGGCATTTCTCACCTACTCTTTTCAATCAATTAGGCCACTAACCAATCTTTAGTTCGTCAAATTGTTTTACAAATTGTAATGGAAAAATTAGATTTGTAAGCACCTAATTTGGCCACCAACTAATGGCTGACTTTTCAACACATAAATGGTAGAATTGGCACGTCCATTACCCACTAATAAACCGGTTTGATTATTTATTTATTGAATCTTAAAAGCTAAATTTATCAATTAATATTTAAGTTGGAATATTTTAAAATCTAATAACGCCAAACGAAGATATTTTAAAGTTTAAAAGTAATTAAATAAAGGAAAATGTCTTCATTAGCATAAAAATATAGAAAAATAAAAAATATAGAGAAAAAAAAACTTGGGGAGTGGTAGTAATTGAGACAGAAATACATGCCATTTGAAATTTGATTATATGCCCACTTAAGATATACATTTTCATTATTATAGTATTGATTAGAAAAAAAAATAATTTCTCTCCAAAACCCTCCATCTTGAATATCCACATTTATATAGTTTTTAGGAAAACCAAAATTCTTATCATCATCAATCAATCGTCAAGCATCATTCATTAATATTATCGCACTTCTCTTCATGAATATTGAAAATTTCCTTATTGTTATTTAATAATTTTATATTTTATTTTATTTAGATAGATTTATTTTTTCTATTTAATAATATGTTAATTAAAACTGAATTTAATAATTAGTAAATTAAAACTTAAAAGGGGATATAGGGGACGGGTATTTGTAATTTTTAACGGGAAATCTTTGACTTATACCCATTCGAATTACAACAGATAAGGGTAGGGGCCGGAGATATCTACTCTTAAACAAGTACGTGTGGTATACTCACATAATACCTATTGTGCAAATTTTATTGAACTCGTAGTGCATGAATCTATTGAAGTATAGATTAATAGTGATGAGTGTCGATCCCACGAGGAGGTGGATTTTAATTATGTAAAGTTATTATTATTCTTTATTATTTAATATGCTTGTTGTAAAATTTTCTAATTTATTTTATCCTAAGATTGAAATTAAAATACTGGTAATAAATTAAAAATTGATCAGTAGGATAAGGTGCTTGGGTTTTAGGATTCACACTCAATATTTCACAATGGGCTTAATATTCTTTTTTTAGGTCCAATTAATTTATGAGGGGGTATTTCCACTCCTCATAAACCTAACTCTAATAAATATGACATCAAGCGCTCATTGTGACAGGAAGAATAATAGAGCCCAAAAATGGATTCACGGGTGTCAAATTAGGGGGGAAACCCCCTATTTATAGATACAATGAGTAAATCATGGCCATCGGATGAAAATAATTCGGACGCCCAGGATTGCACCACGTGGCACTCTCTAATTGGTTGGAACACGCCACCAGGGCTGTCATTCCGTGTATATGCATGTACGGTATGCGTGTTTTTCAGTCCACTAATATTCTGCTACGTCATCGGTCAATGCAAAAGTTAACAAGTATGATTCAGTGCATTATATGTATTGTAAGCTCATTTTTCGGTCCAATAGACTTCTGCCACATCATTTGTCAATGCCACATCATCGATCAATGTCACGTTAGCAGTCAACACCATGTCAGTAAGGCCCACCAAAATCTTAAAATTATAATTTTACCCTTTATGTCTTTCCTAAGGTTTTCAGCTGTTCTCAGTTCAAAAATGCTGTCTGTTTTGCCGTTTGACTTCTTGTTTATTGATAAATAACTAAAATACCCTGAAAATATATAAAGTATTAAAAATACACATAGACAATTAAATATCAAGGAAGTTAAAATACATAAAGATAGAGATGTTAGTGAGACTTGGAATGTAAAATAATGATTTTACCCTTTATAAATATATACTCTCTGGGACACAACAATACCCACCCCGTTGCCATCCCAAAAAATAAGGTTTTACTTGCAACCAACCGTATAGTCTCTAAGGCGGCCATCGGTGACTTTTAAAATAATTCACCAAGCTAGTTTGCAGTTTGCATGGCCACCTTAATTTTTTACTCATTCGAATGCAACCAAAGCTCATTTAATTTAAATTTTTTTAAAAAGTGTCACTTTGATTTATTCAAGTTGAATAAATCAATTCAACCAAGAACATTGTAGTCGTAATCAATAATTGAATTCGGAAAGGAACCCCACACAAGCAGTTAGAAATTAAATGGAAACAAACTTTTTCCCTCTTTATGTGATTAAAATAGGATATTGTACCACAAATTAATAAGAAAAAAATAAACCAACACAATCCAAAGCAATAACTAAACCACTAGAGCTATAGACTTTTATGTGAAAAACCCAAATTAAAAAAATAACGAGACCATAGTTCCATATAACCTTCCACTATATTAATAATGGGATTACAGTATAAATTTTTCCCTATATAACACTAGATGTTACCAACATTATGAATCTCAATAATTTTGGCTTACAATAATAACCTAATATATGTCTCTCTGATAAGCCAGTATCCCAAATAACAGTTAACGAGAGAATAAAACAAAAATCAAGACAAGTAGAATTGTAATGCCGATGTCAAGAACTTACCCTCCAAATTTGGGAGAAGACGAAATTAAAATCGCCTTTCGATTGTCCAATCAAATATTAAAATCTTTATACCTAAAATAATCTTTACAGCACTGTCTCTCTCTTTCTCTCCCGTTCTTTTGCGATTGTTAATACTGCCACTTACTTTTTCTTCTTTATATAGCCACATTTTCAAAACTTAAATTTTATGACAAATTCATCCAAATCCAAACTTTAATGTCAATTGTACACAAAGTAAATCTTTTTTTACCTTGGGCTGTCAGACCCCTAAATGAGATGGACCCAACTAATCTCCCCCTCTAAATTATATGGGGAGCACCACCAAGCTCGCTCTCTGCATACAGCTTTTCAGTTACTCCTTGTTATCATATATAACCCATTCTCTATCATATGTATCTTCTCAAGCTGCAACTCTTTCTTCTCAAGCATGTCTCGTATCCAATGATATATCACATCAATATACTTGAATTTTGAATGATAAGTCAAATTATTTACCAAGTGAATGACACTCTGACTGTCACAGTACACAATAAAGTTGTTTTGATTCACACCAACTCCTATAAGAAATTCTTCATCCACAAGGGTTTTTTTGCAATCTTTAGTGATTGCAATATACTCTGCTTCTGTAGTAGACAAAGTACCACACTGCTGAAGTCTAGATTGCTATGAAATAGCTCACTTTGAATATCATAATATAAATTTTCTAGAATCAAGATCTCTTGTTATATTTGCATCTATGTGCATTTGTAACACATATTTGTCACTACTAAAACATAAGCATGTATTGGAAATGCCTCTGAGATATTTGAAAATCCATTTCACTGCCGTCCAGTGTTCTTTGCCTAGATTAGAGAGAAATCGACTAACTACACCAACTGCAAGAGAAAAATTTGGTCTTGTATAAACCATGGCGTGCATCAAACTGCCAACTTTTGAAGCATAAAAACTCCTCTCATTTATTGCTTATCTTTCTTACTTGTAGAACAATGGTCAGAACTAAGCTTGAAATGGCCTGTAAGTGGAGAACAAACAAATTTTGCTTGCCCATGTTAAATCTTTTAAAAACCCTTTCAATATCAAACTTCTTGTAACACCGTCTTGGTGCTTTTTTCAACTCAAACAAAATTTTTTTTTTAACTTATACACAATTTCATTGTTGCCTTTGATACTGAACCTTTCAGATTACTCCAAGTATATTTCTTTCTTTAAGTTACCATACAAGAAAGTTGTCTTGATATTAAGCTGTTCAATCTCTAAATTAAAGTTAGCTGCTAATCCCAGAACAACTCAGATAGAAGACAGTTTTACCAATGGAGAAAATATTTCTTCAAGATCAACACCTTTCTTCTGACCAAAACTATTCACAACCAATCTAGTCTTATACCATTGTTATGAGTTATTTTTAGTCTTCAACTTATAAACTCATTTGCTCTTCAGTGCTTTATTTCCCTTAGGAGGCTTTACTAGGTAATAAGTGTGGTTTTCATTTAAGCATTGCATATGCTCTTGCATGGCTTTAGCCCGCTTATTTTTATATTAGTGAAATATAGGTTCTTGTAAACATTCTAGCTTTCCTCTATCTGTAAACATCACATACTCATATGGAGTATATTCAATGGAAGGTCGCGCCATTCTCTAGTAGATCTCCTCAATTCTAGCTCAACTAATGGTGTAAGTGGTTATAAAGGTGCTTACTCACTTGGTTCTGCTGGACCATCATTATTATCTATTTCGGTTCCCCTATGATCATCAAGAATTACAAGTAGAGAAACTGAGGTTGGAATAATAGGCACCTTTGAGATCACTGAGTCTTATAATTCTTCTCGTTTATTACCAACTATCTCGATCTTCAAGAAACACAAATCTTTACTTCTGATCAATTTCCTTCCTATTAGATCCCATAATCTATACCTAAATTCTCTATGCCCATAGCCTAAGAATATGTATTCCTTGCCTTTATCATCAAACTTCAATCTTTCATCCTTAGGAATATAAACACATACTTTGCAACCAAACACTCTTCATCCATGTTTCAATATCAGAATCTTTTACAGCTACATTCACATCTTCTTTCTTAATCTTGGCTTTTATGACATAGAGAGTATTCATTTTCTTTCCCTTAGCTATCACTAAGGAACTTTTAATGAGCATTTATTTTCCTTCACCAAATTGATTAGAATAACCATCATCATAAGTTGGCCTGTAGAGATCAAATTAAGAAGAATATTTGGTACATATCTGACATTTTTAAGTAATAACTTATAGGTAACACTAATTTTTAAGCAAATATCTTATGTGCCCACAATTTTGGATGCCCTTTCATTTCCCATCCGAACATAGCCATAATCACCATTAGTAGAGCATGTTAAATAATCACGATGTGCAGTAACATGAAATGAAGCACCCGAATCAATTACCCAATCATTGGTATAGCAAGTGAGATTTACAGAGCTCTCATCATAAATAGTACCCATGTCACCATCAACTATGGCTGCAGTGTTCTCTTTGTAAAATCCTAGAATCTATACTTGCATTTAAGCGATTCTGTGGAAGTTTGTAATGCATACACAAACTAAAATTGTAGCATGAACATAATTAAGTTAAAACTTTTTTCTTTTTCCATTAAAAGATAAAGCTAAAAATTGTCTACAAAACCTTATATTTGGATCAATAAGAATATGGAATAACATGCAAGAACATTTTCTGAAAAAATTCTTTCAACCTCATAGAACTAATTCATTTAAAAGATAAATCACTTCTTTCACTAAAAAAATGGATAAATATTTTACTAATGTTGGGATAGGTTTAAAGATTTATAATCCTAGTTGGAAAAATCATGCAAATTTCAGTTGGAAAAATAATAATAATGCACAATCCTCGCAAGCACCAGCTCCACAAAATTTTCAAAACTCTCAGCCTTATGTATCATATATTCCACCACCATGGAAAAATCTAGACAATACAATGCATTCATTCATTAGAAAATAAAATGTTATTAACAATCAGAATGCATAAAATTTTTTTAATTTTTAAGATACTTTTGCTAAAATTGCTTCCGCACTCAAAATTTTAGAAAAAAAGTAAATTTCCAACCCAACCATATCCAAATCCTAAGATTCAAAAAAATCCACCAACTGATCAAGTCAAATAAGTTATAACTCTTTGTTGTAGTACGGTTTTTGATGGACCTATTCCTGAACCTGGTAAAGATGAAGAGAGTGAAAATTTAAAAGGTAAGAAAGAATTAAATAAACTTACACCCAATGAAGAAATAACTAGTTTTTTACCTGAACCTCCATTTTCATATGCATAGAACAAACCAAAGAAATCAAACCATTCTTATGAGATCTATGGAATTTTTAAACAAGTAAAAATTAACATTCCTTTGTTAGATGCAATTAAGCAGATATCTTTATATGTGAAGTTTTTTAAAGACTTATGAACTGTCAAGAGGAAATTAAAGTTAAGGAAAAGAGCATTCATAGTTAAACATGCAAGTACCATTTTATATACTAGTAATACATTAAAATATATAGATCATGGTTGTTCTACTATTTCTTGCATTATTACTGATTACAAAATTGTGCATGCTTTACTAGAACTCGGTACTAGTGAAAATTTTCTTCCATATTCAATTTATCTTCAACTTAATCTTAGTGAGTTAAAATCAACTTAATTACACTTTTGTTTACCGATAGATCAGTTAAAGTACCAAAATAAATAGTGGAAGATGTTTTAGTACAAGTTGATAAATACATATACTCTATGGATTTTATTATCTTGGAAACTGAACCTATATTGAACAAAAAGAGTTTTTTTAGTCTTATTTAAAGGAAAACATTCAAAAAGGAGATTTTTTTTTTGAACTTACTGATATTTGTTTGGTTAATTCAATTGAATCAAATAATATACTTGAACTTGATACTTCTAATATAAATTCATGTTTGATTATGTGAGACTTTACAAAAGTCTAATGAAAACCGTAAATTTAAAGAGTTTGGAATCATTGGAAAGACAGAACCGCAAGAAGCACTTAAACTATAATTGAAACCTTTGCCTGAAAGATTGAAGTATGTTTTTCCTGGAGAAGAATAAATTATGATTTCTTCCATTTTAACAAGCAAGCAAGAAAGTAAGTTACTATATGTTCTTAAAAAGCATAAAAATGCACTTGGATGGACTTTAAATGATATTAAATGCATTAATTCCTTAACTTGCACACATAGAATCAATTTGGAGGAAAATACTAAAACATGTCAATAACCTCAAAGAAATTTAAACCCACACATGAAAGAAGTAGTTAAAACAGAAGTCCTAAAATTGCTTGATGTGGGAATCATCTACACAATCTCTGATAGTAAATGGGTAAGTCCTACCCAAGTAATGCCTAAAACATTTGGAATCACTGTTGTTAAAAATGAAGTAGGCGAGCTATTCCAACACAAATTACATCTAGTTGGTGCATGTGTATTGATTATAGAAAATTAAATGAAGCCACTATAAATATATCATTTTTCCATGCCATTTATTGACTAAATCTTAGAAAGAGTAGTTGGACATCCCTACTATTGCTTTTCAGATGGTTACTCATGCTATTATCAAATTTCTATTGCAGTTGAAGATCAAGAAAAGACCACATTTACATGTTCCTTTAGAATATTTTCATTTAAAATTATGTCATTTGAACTTTGCAATGCACCTGTAAAATTTCAAATATGTATGTTTAGCATTTTTTGTGACATGATTAAAAATTATTTAGAGATCTTTATGGGTGACCTGACTGTGTTTTTGAATTCTTTTGATGATTGCCTTGATAATTTGAAAATGTTTTAAAAAGATGTGTTGAAAAAGAACTTGCGTTGAATTGAGAAAATTGTCATTATATGGTTACTTCTATAATTGTTTTGGGTCATGTTATATATGTTAAAGGAATTGAAGTTAACAAAGAAAAATTGAAGTCATATCTAAATTGCCACAACAAAGAACAATTAAAAATGTGCGATCCTTTTAGACATATAAGATTTTATGTGATGTTTATAAAAAACTTTAGTGCTATATCTAAACCACTTTGCAACCTCTTATTAAAAGATGCATCAATTGAATGAACTGATAATTATCAAAAATCTTTTGAAAAAATAATTTGTCTTTTAATAACTGCACCTATTATGTAATCTTCTGATTGGTTTTTGCCTTTTAAATTAATGTGTCACACAAGTAATTTTGCTGATGGTGTTGTTTTAGGACAAAGAATAAAGGGTAACCTTTGTGATTTGTTACGCAAGTAAAACCTTGGATAATGCTCAAATAAATTATTCTACAATTGAAAAATAATTACTTTTTATGGTATTCACATTAAACAAATTTCATTCATATTTGCCTGGTTCTAAATTTATTGTTTTCACTGATCATGCTGCTGTAAGATATTTAATGACTAAAAATAATGCCAAACCAAGACTAACTAGTTGAATTCTATTACAAAAGGAATTTGACTTCACCATCAAAGACAAAAAGGTGTCGAAAATGTTGTTACTAAAATCTGCATTGACATAACACCCATTATTCATTATTTTTTGAATAAATTTTTATTTTATGTTAATTCAATTCCATTATATGCTAACATCATTAAATTTTTTGTCACAGATGGAATGCCTTTATAATGGAACACTCAAGATAAGAAAAAAAAAATTTTGTTGAGGTAAATAAATTTTATTGGGATAATCCTTACTAGTTCAAATATTACTCTGATCAAGTATTCCAACAATGAGGTAAGTAGTATCATTAAATTTTGTCATTCTGAAGCATATGGTGGACTTTTTTTTTTAAGAAAAACTACTACCAAAATTTTACAATGTAGATTTTATTGGCCTACCATATTTAAATGCAGATTTGAATTTTGTAAAACTTGTGAAAACTGCCAAAAATTATGATTAATTACTAAAAAAATGATGCCTTTAAATCTCATGCTTGAGGCAGAAATATTCGACTGTAAGGAAATTAATTTTATGGGTCTTTTTCCATCATCATTTGAATTTATATATATTTTGCCTACTGTTGATATGTCTCAAACTGGATTGAAGCAATTCCTTATCGGCACAATGATCACAATATTATGATTAAATTTTTAAGAGAAAATATTTTAAGTTGATTTGGAATTCCTCCAGTTATTATAAGTGATGTGGGTAAACATTTTTGTAATAAGCCTTTTGAGTATTTAATGATAAAATATAGAATTACACATAAAGTTCCAACCCCTTATCATCCCAAAACAAATGATCAAATTGAATTAACAAATAGAAAGATAAAACAAATTTTAGAAAAGACAGTTAACCCAAACTGAAAACATTAGTCACTTAGGCTTACTAATGCACTTTGGGCCTACACACTACATTTAAGACTTCTTTAGAAATGTCTTCTTATCATCTAGTTTATAAAAAAAACCTTGTCATTTCCTGGTTGAACTTGACCATAAAGCATTTTGGGTTGTTAAAACCTATAATGCAAATCTTGATGATGCTTATAAATAAACTTGAGGAATTACGTAATGATGTATATGAAAATTCAAAAATTATAAAAGCAAGAACCAAAGCTTTTTATGATGAGTTTTTTTTAAAAAACATTTGAAATTGATCAATAAGTTTTGTTTTATAATTCATGTCTTCATTTGTTTCCAAAAAAGATAAAGTCAAGGTGGAGTGACCCATTTGTTGTAAATATGTATATCTATATAGGGACATATAAATCGAGAATCTAAAGAATGGTGTTATGTTTAAAATTAATGGTCAGAGATTAAAACTATATCTAATATACAAACCATGTGAAAAAGACACTGAAATCAACTTAAGTGACCCACCAAATCTTAATTAGATCTTTAATATTTGACTAATTTTTTTCATTTTGTTTTACTGTTATTTTGTCGTTTGAGTGTTTCATTATTATTACTATTATTTAATTTTGATTAATTCACACAGCATATCTGTTAAGAATTATAATATTCTTGTTTAGCATTATAATATTCTTGTTTAAGCATGTTTGTTTGACAATTGTGTTTTCTCTCATCATTTTCATTTTGTTTCATGAGTATTTTAATTAAAAAGATCCTCTTGAAACTTTTGAACCTTTTTACCTGTGAAATTTTACTTAACATGCTTGATATAAAGTTGTAAATCATATCCAATCTCAGATCCATGGCCACTAGAGTTTGTCATATATTGAAAATCTTGAAAAACAACTATGAGAAATATATGATGTTCAGCTGAAACTTAAGATTAATGTAATAAAATAATTAATGTAAATTTCATTTATTTTTAGTGTGTTTTATTTTTGTTTTGTTCGCTTTCGCGTTTTTGATTTTACATGAATTAATTTATTTTCTTGGTATATTTTCTACTTTTCTGTATAAATGGTGGATAACGGTATTCTGTGACTTCTTAAGTCAATATTTTCAGTCTTTAACAATTACTAAAATCCCAAACCCAAATATGAAAGAAATACAATAAAAACTGCATAATCATTTTCCTTTTCTCCCTCAGAATGCCCTTAGGAGAATATACAAAACTCCTTGTGAACAACTATGTTTGTTAATGATCTATGTCATTCCTTTTGACATTTGTTGGTCAAATAAAGCAAAAGTCCGATTAGCAGATGAATTCTCTAATTCATTTACATCTTAAATGTCTAGTTTTGGTAAGAGAAAAAAGAGAATAGCTAAACGGCTTGACTCTAAATGTCATAATTGTGTAAGATATGATTGCAAGAAAATGGATTGTAAATACTTATGAACTGTTTCTAATCCTCGTGAAGATAAAATTAAATTTGTAAATTATCGCATGAGTAAAGAATCGTTAGATGATATCTTACGATCGCTTGAGACGCATGAAAGCAAATATGTACAATGTGCAATTTACCAGTATTAGACACTATTCCAAAAAAAAGTACTATAAGCAAATATGTTCAAAAAGACCATGTTTACCAGTATATAAGAATACTGGATGGGAAGCCTATACTCGACTTATATAAGACATTTAAATCATTACTGTATATAAAACCAGAGGAAGATGTGAGTCATAGTCGCAACTATTAGTAAATATCATTTTATTTTATTAATGTTTTTTCTTTTGTATTATTATTTTTAATAATAGTTTGATTTTATTACTGTTCACTTTTTCTTTTTACTTTGTGCTTTTCAATAATAAGACAAAGCTTCAAGCTACATCTGATAAATGGATCACTTTATTTACAACTGTGTATCATTATGTATATCTTTAAATATGCACTTCTTTTTTTCAAACTTCACAAATTATTTTTGAAGATTGTCCTAATGGCAGTAAGTTCGAGTAGAGAATTCAAAAACAGTTGTGTACTTTCTGAGTTTCGCTATAGAAAGTACAAGGTGTTCGTTGAGGCAGCTATTGATCTTAGTCATGTTATGGTCCAGTAAAAACTACACATAGTTTATGGAGGAGGTGACTAAGGATTATCAAAGCTTATCTTAGAAGCAATTTTCATTTAAGAAAGACAAAGACTAGGCATCATCCCAAAAGCCCTAAAACCTCTAGAATGCCTACCTAGCCCACCAATTAAAAAAGAACTTGTCGTCTAATATATGTAAGAAAGATTATCAAAAATGCTAAATCATGCTATAATGCTTTTATCTTTGTGCTGGGAGATCTTACAACTCTTGAGACACTGATTACATTTGCATCTTAGGCCTATTTGAATATTCATTAAAAATTTATTAGTTTGTTAAATGTTAATAATTTTTATGATGGCTTGCTAACATTTCTAAACCATGCAATTAATAATCATTTTGTTTCACCTATAATTAAAAAGCTATTTATTTATGTTCTTACTGCTAATGAGTTACATGATCTTTTACAAGCTTACAAGCTAGAGCGAGATCTCATGGCCTTGGCATTGGATTGGTCGATAATAGTAACAATAGTTGTTTGGGTAATATCGAGTAGGTCTCCTCGAGGCCAACCCAGCTCAAGTAAAAGACTTCGAGATCAACCCATCTCGAGCAGAAGACTCGACCGCAAGCACGAAGACAGCCGTACTAGGCGTCAAAGCTGGTCAAGGTCGAAGTCCAAGACTGGTTGAGCCCAAGCTCATTCTTCTACTCGATATCTTCATAGCCCGTCAAAGCTGGTCAAGGTCGATGAGTCCAAGACTGGTTAAGCTTGAGCTCATTCTTCTGCTCGATATCTTCATTAGTGTCATAGAACTCCATCCCATCTAAGAACTTATCCTCCATCTGTTTGGTGAAGTCCTTGACGTAGGGATCGGCGCGGTCGGGCCGCCTCACTCCCCGCCTCCTGCTCCTGCTCCTGCTCACGCCCTAGTCGAGGCCGAGCTGAAGTGGCAATCCTCGGACGCCTGGGGCCAGCACCCTCTGCTGCTCGTTCTATCTCCTGAGCAGGAGGGGCAACTCAAACCGGTGAAGTGGGAGTATCGGTTCGAGGTCTTTCTGCAGAAGAACTGCTCGCGCATCCCGAGGTCCTCGTAGGCCTCTTCAGCATGTTAAGCACATCATTCATCCCTTCTTCTGGGACCAGGCCAAACTTCACAAAGTTCTGTGCTATAAGTAGCTCCCTGGATGAGCTCGCATTGTCAAGGGCGGTGTTGACGCGTGCTCGAAGCTCTTCCCCAATCCTATAAGATGTACCCCAAGATACTGCAACAATAACCAGAGCAAAACAGTGAGAAAAAATGCGAGCAGGAGAACTAAAATAAAAATTCGTTGGACAAGTAAATGACCTGGAGTGCAAAAATGATGAGGAACCGGAGGGATCCTCTCTGAGAGAAGTGCAGCATGCCCCCAATCTCCCCCAACAAAGAAGAATTTGCCCTTCCAGTTGCCACCGGAAGTGGGGAGATCAGTTATGAGTTTTTTGCCCTTCAGGCTAGAGGTGAGGTAGTACCAACCAGCATCCTTCAGGCTGCATTTCAACTGGTAGAGATGCTTTATTTCCTCTACCGAGGGCTCACCCAGATTACACCATCTCCATAGCACATAGAGGCCAGACAGGACCCTTCACCCATTCGGGCTCAGCTTGCCCTGGGCCGACCAGAATTGGACGACTCGGATAAAATAAGGTCAAGAAGCAGCTGACCCCCACCTAAAGCACTCCACGTGAAAGGTAGCATACCCACGAGGAGGACAGCTAGGTATGTCACCCTTACCCGGCACCCGCAAGTCCACATTGTCTGGTATGTGGTAGGTGTCCCTAAGCCTATCTAGATCCTGGTGTGTGGTTTCATACCTCATGGAGTCAATGGGATACCCCCTACCCTCTGACCATTGGCTGACTCTTCCCCCTTGATGCGGCTGGGTCTCCGCTATGCTTAACACCCTTCCGAACCGGAATCTCTCACTCGGGATTATACTAAGGGGTTATATGTCACTTGTAGATGACGATTCCTCAAATGACATCCTACGGAGTTGTTGGGTATTTGACATGTTTCCTAAAGACAGAATCTACCCAGTGGGAATTGAAAACCCAAATGAATGAAGAACAGAGTGAAAACAAGAAAAAGAAAGAGGTTTATACTTGAGTAAAAGCTAACGGTCGAAAATAAGCAATGACTGATAAGGAGAAAGATGAGAAGCACTTGCAAGCGAGTAATTTTGGTCTGAATTAAAATGAGCAATAAGAAGCACAGTGAAGAAATCGAGGGTTTTTAATGGGGGAGGGCGCATCTCTTCAGCAGACGGCACGCATCTCAAGATACGCGACCGTTCAAATAACGTGTCTTCAAAATTCAAATGCATAGCTCGGATCCTCCCACGTGTCTCGCATTAAATGTGAAATGATGGAAGCAGAAGACAGCTCAAAATGGGGAAATGAAAAGGCTGGGAAGTTGGCCCATACAAGAAGTTTACAGTCTTATCTCGCTTCACTCCAAAGACTAGAAACTGGGGGACTGTTATTTAGTTAATATTGAGTAGGTCTCCTCGAGGCCAACCCAGCTCGAGTAAAAGATCTCGAGGTCAACCCATCTCGAGCAGAAGACCCGACCACTGGCACGAAGACAGTATGCATTAGGCGTCAAAGCTGGTCAAGGTCGAGGAGTCTAAGATTGGTCGAGCTAGAGCTCATTCTTCTGCTCGATATCTTTATAGCCCGTCAAAGCTGGTCAAGGTCGAGGAACCTCAAGACTGGTCGAAACCTGAGCTCACTCTTCTGCTCGAGGTCTCCAAGTCCTCTGAGCACAATCCAACATGCTTGTCACGGCGCGGAAGAAATGTAAGAGCCAGATATAGTCAGTTCAAGTCAGTCCGACTCGTCTCTCCAGCGACTCAATACGGCGATCGATGCCTGACCGATGCCCCACGCGGTAGGGTGTCATCATTGTTACCGATGGCTGGCACACTCCCTCACAGTGTCATCATTTCATATGTGCATGACCGACACTATCATGAGGCTGCGGGAACCCATGCCCACCTGACATCCCACATTCCCAGGGTGTGCCACAGTAATCCCGTACTGCCGAGAGGCCCGAGCACCATAGGGCGGAACAGCACCTCGAAGGAAAAATGGCAGGAAAACGGAAATATAAAAGGAAAATGGAAACAGAAGCAGGGGGTTCCGAAATTCTACAAAGGTTCTTCTTCTTTTTCCCATCCTCCCTTTGAATTTCATAACTCGGTTATTTTTACCATAAAGGGAAAAAAGATCCTTTTGATTTTTTCGATCTCTCGAACAACGAGGGATACAAAAAGAACAACCCGATCACTGACTTGAGCGTCGGAGGGTTTTCACTGGAAAAACATCCAACGACCCCTGACTTTATTTCTATGAGCGCAGCTAGAGAAGGTCGTCATTTCGGCGGATAAAGGAGAACCGAAATCGAAGAGCGTTTCTGCTCGAGCTCGAACATCGTGCGAGCGGGAGTTTTTTGCACTGTTGGAAGCCAGGCAGAAAACCTGCATCAACAGTAGTAAAAAGTACAAATTAAATTTAACTCTCCATTTGTAAATATTTCTTATTACAGATGCTCATGTAATCTCTTTTAAACTCTACCTTTTTTTTTTTCAAAAGGAAAGGGAGGGGGGGCAAGTCCAAATACAATTTTAACTCCCCCCTTTCCACCCCCAAGAATCGAACTCAGGTCATCACTGGCTCTACAGATGAGTATGGTGACCAACCTAACCATACCCTTAGGAGCCTTTTAATTTGTACCTTTTTATTTTAAGACATTGAGGACAATGTCTCATTTGGGTTGGGAGAGAAAATAGTTGGCAGTTGTTTAATATCTCAATTCTAGTGATGATTTTACTAATTTATATTATAAAGACTGAAATTTTAGCTAAACAACCCAAGAGAGGGGTGGATTAGTATTCTAAATATTTGAGTAATTTATAAACTTAATATAATCTCAAAAAGACAAACAAATTTAAAATATTCAAATTTAAAGTACAGTAAATATAAAAGGATAAGGAATAGTGAAATCAAATACAAGATTTTTATGTGATTCGGTCAATCGTGCCTATGACAACATCTCTAAGCTCACTGAGCTTAAGGTTTTCATTAACAACGCTTACACATGACTTAAAAAATGTCAATGGACCTTTATAACTAGATATTCTCCTCAATCTCTTAACCCAAGTGTATCTTAATACTTTCAATGACTTAAGTTTGTGTTTACAAATAGAAATTACAAAATAACTTCTCTTACACTATATAATTGATTACAAGATAAATATTCAATGTGTGAACAAAATGATTATAAGAATTTAATCTTGGATTGCTCTTGAATGCTTAGTGATAGATATAGTTATTTAACCTTAATTTGGATTTGAATGAGGCTTTTTATAGATGAAAATGAAAACTAGCCGTTATTGACATTTATTTCATAACTAGTTTCCCATTTAATTAGCTTGCCGTTTAATGTTACTGTTAGAGCTACCACTTAACTTTTCAAATATTCAGCTTCTATTCTATGAAAATCCAGCCTGCCGTTTTGGTCCAGAGAGCCTATCTTAAATAACCGGTTTGTCATTTGTCTTAAGTCGGAAGCCGTTTAGTTCCAAGTGAGCTTTCTTCTTGTACCCGGTTTCTAGGTTACCTTAAGCAAGAAGCCGTTTCATTCTAGTGAATACATCTCTTGTAACTAGTTTTCAGGTTAGCTCAAGCAAGAAGTTGTTTATTTCCAGAAAGCATTATTCTTGGACTCAGTCTGCTAGTTTTCTTAGGGTGGAAGCCGTTTGTCAAAGATTTAGCCATTTATAAAAAAAATTTATTTTGTTTATGAATGTGAAATCATAATCTTTCAAAACAGTGGTTTGTTATCATCAAAGTTAATATATTAACAAAGACTAACTTTGTATAAATGTTTAGTTGAAGATGGCTGAATATAGAGTGTAATGGTTCTAGAAAAACATTTTCTTAGTTTTAGAATTATAAAAAAATATCAAAAAAAAATTTAACTTTTTGTTTTTCTTTGTCATCTCCTTTTAAACTTCTATAAGTAATTCAAGTATGATATTCTCTACTTCTTCTTTTATATTTGTATTTTATTATCTTTTTCTTATTTTTGCATACATATTTTTAAATTATGAAATGTTAGGAATGATGTTTAAATTAGGTTGGAGGGTGGGGATAGTTGACGTAAATTATAAATATGAGTATTTGCTTATTTTTTTTTTTTAAAAAATCTAAAAACAACAAATTTTTTTTATTGTTTAGGATGATTGTGTAAAGAGTTACTACTTTTGAGACACATCCTAATAGTCCAGTTTATATTATATTTTGATTTTGAAATTTATAGTAAGTTGTCTTTGTCCACTATTCTTTGAATTACATAAATTTGTGAATTCTCCATTTGATAATAACTAATTAAATCTTTTTTGTTATGTATTTATTTAAGTATGTATTATTAAATCATTCTTCTTACACACATACACTATGACATATGCTAGTGGGTTGTAAGTTAAAATTTTTATAATATTTTGTTCTCTTGATCTATTGAAGATAAATTCTAAGGTAGTGAAAATGTGTTTTTATTTAAAAAAATGAAGAAATAAAAAGAAATAAATGTGTTTAATTTTGCTATATTTGAAAATCGAGAAATTAAGTCCATAGGAGTATTTCAAAATCTAGTGCCTAAAGGCCAACTGTTCTAGGAGTCATTGGTTCAAAGTTCGCTATATGGGTTGCAGATATAATTTTTGTTTTTTTATCTAAAAATTCGATTAAGTAAGTCCATAAGGTATTTTAAAACCTAATGCCCTAAGGCCAATTGGTCTGGAAGTCATTAACCCAAAGCTCGCCACATAAATTGAAGATAAAATATTTTAAATTGTGTGAATAATCTACTGCTTAATAAATATATTAGCACTGATAAATCACTGAAATGAAATTATTATTCTCTTTTAATGAACCCATCTACTTTGCATGGCCACTGATTAGTGTGAAAAATTGTATGTATTTTAAGGAATATAAGTATTATTTTGCACTTATATTATAATTTGTATGTGTAATTATGTAATATATTTTGAAATTCTAATTATATTTTTAAATATGTAATTTTGTGTATTTTTGTGTGTTTATTAGGGAAAAATAATATTACATATAATTCGAAGCTCCTAACAAATTAACGGATGAATATCGGTGGTCCGAAAAATTAAGCCATTATCGAGGAGGATCCACAACTTTAATTGTAAAATTATAAGTTTCTACCATGTTAGGTACAGTAATTGTGAGTGAATATGCTTGAATGGATTATGTTAAGTTTATGTTTGGTTAATGGGACAAATGTAAGGTTATGATTTAATTGGCTTTATTTATGTATAAATAATAAACCTCTCTACGTATTTTCTTCACTCCTTTCTCCCCAATTTCTTCTTCTTATCTCTCTTTGTAATATTTAGTAAATTAATTTTACAAATAAATTAGTTTTATTTTTAATTTTAGTTGTTTCTATTTTTTATTTATATTTTAATGTTAATAATTATTTTTATTTTATTTATGCTAGGCTAAATAATAATTAGGATAAGGTGAAGCTCTTCGTAGAAAAATATAATTTAATCAAATTCTATTTTTAATTATATAAATTAAATTATTTTCTAATAAATGTTATTTAAATTTTATATTTGAAAATTTTGAATTATTGTAGACATGCAAGGGAGTTTGGCACAATAAATTCTTAATATTTTAGTGTAAAGTATGGTATTTTGACTCATTATAGACGAGTTAAATTTTGACACACTAAATACTTAATCCATAATAAATCAATAGGATAATAATAATAATTTATACAATTAATCTTTAGAGCAGTAAATAAATTTTATAAAAAGAATTTATTGAATTGTATTTACTAATAAGAGTGGATCTATAACCCTAATTAATTTAATTATATAGTTTTACTGAATTAAGTTTCATATATTTTAATTTTATTTATTTTCTTAGATAAATTACAATAAACAAAAAAAATCTTTCCTATGTGGGTCGACCTCGGATTTACCAAGGTATATTATAACAAGACATTCTTATACTTAAGAGTTATAAAACACTTTTAAATCGTGTCAGCCACCTCCAATACAAATGCTTGTTTACCATTAATTGAATAATCCACAATCCGATTGTGAATTATGGACCATGTCTCTTATTGCTAAACAAAGTAAACTTAGAAATTTAGGGTGGGTGCTTTGGTATTATTTGTCAATAGGTGTTTCTAAACAAAAATTGATGTTTTTTATGTAATGTTTTTAAAAGTTAAAATACGTTTGGTAATTTGTTCCCAAAACCACTAGCGATGTGATGTAAGATGGTTGTGTGGGATGAGTAAAGTACTTTTCAAAAATCATAATAACTTGTGCTACAGATATCCGTTTTAAGCATGTAATGTATTATTTTAAAGCTCACAACGAGACAACGAAACTTTAAACCACTTACACCATTTTGTCCAACGAAAATTTCACTTTTTTCTTAGTCATTTTTCAATTTTAATTTATTTTTCTATTTTTCCTATTATTTTCGGATTTTTATCCTTTTTTTTAGATATCAAATTTGGATTCTATTTGTTTTGTTTTCCTTATTTAGATTAGGAGAATTTTATTATAAAATAATATTTCAAAATTTATCTATTTTAATAAATTCACGATATTTAGGATTACTATAAAAAAAAAATCTAAAACCCTAGTTTTGTTCATTCAAACTTTTTCTAAAAAAATTTCATTATTCAAAAAAATTAATTTATTCTATCATCAACTTTTAAGTTTCCACATCAACATAGTACCAGAAAGTAGATACATGAGGGGCTAAGTTACATAACATCACAATTAAATTTTCAAAAATATAAAAATTATAATTTTCATTCAATAAGTGATATTGTTTAAATTCCACAATGGTTTACTTGTAATTTTCAGTCGTTTACTAGGTTATCTATTAATAATGATACTTATTTTCAATCAAGATTTTCTAATTAGTTTTCTAAGTATCTCATTATTTATCCTCTAATGTAGCTTGAACCAGTAGTTCGTTAGAATTTAAAATCTCGACAACTTTTTATTTTAGCTCTAATATGAGCTTACAAGTAGCTTGTTGTTAGATTTGGTCATGGTGATAATTGAAAATCATAGGTAATTGCATGGGTTTAAAACTCCCCAATTCAATGTAATTCCTTTAAAAAAGAGTGAATTTGATTGAATTTCGGCTTATAAATTAAAATAATGAAGTTTGGGAGTGTTGTGCTTTAAAGCGACAGCCACCTTAATTTTGTACTTATTGTTTAGGTAATACTGAGCAAGTCCCCTTGAGGTCAACCCAGCCCGAGCAAAAGACTGGATCGTTGGCACGAAGACGGCCTTACTAGGCGTCAAAGCCGGTCAAGGTCGATTGCCCCAAGGCTGGTCGAACCCCGAGCTCCCTCTTCTGCTCGAGGTCTTCAAGCCCCCGAGCATGTCCCAGATATACCAGTAACAGCACGGAGAGAATGCAAGATTCGAGCAAGGCCGGTTCGAAACAGTTTGACCCCTCCTTCCGACAACTTGACACGATGATCGATGCCTGACAGACACCCCATGCGATAGGGTGACGAACTGACGGCCGGCACACGCCCCCATAGTGTCATCATTTCATACTCGCATGCCCGGCACCATTATTAGGTTGCGGGAATCCATACCCACCTGACATCCCCCATTCCTCGGGTGTGCCGCGATAAACTCGGCTGTCAGAGGGACCCAGACACCATTAATGCGGGGACGGCTGTTCCCGACAAAAAATGGCTGGAATACAGAAGGATAAATATCAGTCGAAGTGTAAGTTGTAGGGGTTCTTCATTTTTTCTTATATTCTTCTTTTTATTTCCTTATCTTGTCTCCTGAAACCCTTTTTGACTATTTCTACTTTTATCTCCCGCGCGGAGGAATTGGAGGGGGAAGTGCGCAGGTTGGCGCAGGTTATAGAGGACCTCTGAGGAAACAAGAAAGGCCCGAGTTGGAGGATAATGCTGGACAATAAGTCCCCGCTCTCAGCAGAGATTATGGGCGTCACAATCCCCCGCGATTTCTGCTTCCCGGATTTAAAGTTCTCAGGGAAGAGCGACTCGTTGGTGCACATAGAACAGTTCAATGATATGACCGAGATGCTGGGCTTGACAACGATCCCAATGGTGTAGGGCCTTCCCACTTACGCTGGAGGGAAGGGAGAGAGAATGGTACCGCAGGCTACCTCGGGGAAGTATTCTGAGCTTCGAACAAATATGCAGGGAATTTGCGGAGCAATTCGAGGGAGTGGTGGCCCTCGAAGATGACATGATGGAGCTGGCAGAGATAAAACAGAGGGAGGGGGAGTCCCTCCGAGAGTTTGTCAAAAGGTATCACCGGTCGGTTCTAGATCTTGGGGCATTCAATCAACCCCAGGCGTTGAGGGGGATAAAGGATGGGATCAGGATGGGGAGGCCATGGTACAACTTGCCGAGCCCTTTGATCCATTCATATTCTGATGCGTACGAACAGTTGAAGTTGGACATGGTTAATGAGGAGGAAAAGGCCGTGAAATTAAGAAGTGAGCAGGGCAGCGGAGCGAAGAGGAAAGAAAAAGGAGGCTCTGCTCGGCGAACACCGACTTCCAGGATAATAAGGGAGCGGATTGCTCCGTATAACCCCTATCAGAGAACTCCCCGGCCACGAATGGCTCCCGATCCACCTCGCAGGCCCCTCGGTCAAGACCATAAGCTTCCCTCAGGATAGGGCGGTACAGATGGTTGAACAAAGCCCCGCCTATAGACAGTACACGCCATTGAAGGGGCCGCTCGAGGAAATATTCCAAGTGGCGGAGGAACGAGGATTGCTGAACCCTCTGGCACCAATGTCTAAGCTAGCCGGTAGAAGAGATAGGGGGCTGTTTTACCGCTTCTACAGTAACCACGGCCATTCAACGTTGCAATGCCGGGATTTGAAGAACCAGGTGGAAGACCGGTTGAAACCCAGTATTTCGACGAGTTTGTTGAAGGGACCATCCGGTAGTCGAACAGCAGCCAGAGGAAGATAACCGAGCCTGCAGCTTCGATCCCGAGCCACCGACCACGAGGGTGATCGCGGTAGGACCCACGATGGCAAAGAAATTCAAATAGGGCCCGAAAGAATGATTGTAGATACGCCTTTGCGGGGCGAGAGGTCCTGCTCGCCGTACCTGCCACAAAGAAGGCTAAGGTGCGTCAAGTGCCCATCATGTGGACGGATGAGGACGAGGAAGGGTGTTGTACCCTCACGAGGATGCCTTGGTTGTGAAGGTAAATGTTGCCAATAAGGAGATCGACCGAATTCTGGTAGATTAGGGAAGCTTTGTGGACATTCTCTTTAAGTTCACACTTGACGATTTGAGAATAGCAGATGTAATCCTTGAACAGACGAGCACCTCCCTAAAAGGGTTTTGGGGAGGAAGGCTAACCCTTTGGGAATCATCAAACCGACTATAACTATGGGCTCGAGGCCTTTTGAGAAGAACATGATGTTAGACTTCGTGGTGGTGGATGAAGTCAGCCCTTACCAAGTAATACTGGGGAGGCCTTTCATGAGGATCAGCGAATCAGTATTATTCACCCACTACTTAGCCTTGAAGTACCGAGTAAATAGGGCTGTAGGAGTCGTCAAGGGCAGTCAAAAGGTCGCAAGGAGCTACTACACTGTGGCAGCAAAGGAAACTATGCAGGTAACGTCATTAGACTCAAGGGGGGAGTCAAAGAATGGAAGGCGGGAGCTCATCGAGGAACTGGAGAAAATTAGGATAAGACCGGAAGACCATGAGTAGAAGGTCCGAATCTGCTTGGGCATTAACGGGCAGTTGAAGGAGAATCTGGTCGAGTGTTTGCGAGCACACTCTGATGTATTCGCTTGCACACACAAGGATATGCCCGGGATTGACCTGGAGGTGGCGTGCCACAGGCTGGCAATACGAAAAGACGCTAAGCCGGTGAGGCAGAAGAGGAGATGCGTCGACCAAGAAAGGTATGAGGCCATGAATTGTGAAGTAGAGAAGCTATTGAAAGCGGGATTCATAAGGGAAGTCTCCTACCCTGAATGGATATCAAACGTGGTATTGGTTAAGAAGGCAAGTGGGAAATGGAGAATGTGCGTGGACTTCACGGATCTGAATAAAGCTTATCCGAAAGATAACTTCCCATTGCCGAAGATAGATCAGCTAGTAGATTCCACAGTGGGGCACAGCCTGCTCAGCTTCATGGATGCCTTCTCGGACTACAACCAGATTCTTATGTCCCGGCCGGATGAAGAATGCACGGCTTTTATTACCAACCAAGGCCTGTTTTGTTACAAGGTTATGCCCTTCGGCCAGAAAAACGTGGGGTAACCTACCAGAGGCTGGTGAACAAGGTCTTCAAGCCGCTGATCGGCCACACGATGGAATTTTACGTGGATGATATGATTACTAAGTCAAAGGACGGGGAAGAACATGTAAAGCATTTAGAAGAAACCTTCGCGCTCCTAAGGAAATATCGGATGAAACTTAATCCAGAGAAATGTGCCTTTGGAGTTAGTTCGGGAAAATTCTTGGGCTTTATGGTCAGTTACAGAGGAATCAAAGCCAACCTAGAGAAGATAAGAGCGATAGTAGAGTTGAGGTCCTTGCGTACTCTCAAGGAGATACAAAGCCTTACTGGAAAACTAGCATCCCTCAACAGATTCATCTCCCGGGCAATAAAGAAATGCCACATCTTCTTCCAGGAAATGAGAAAAGGTAGAAAGATGAAGTGGACACCAGAATGTGAGCGCTGTCCAACAATCGAAGGGATATTTGCTGAAAGCCCCGCTGCTATCAATACCGCGAGCAGGAGAGGTTCTGTATTTATACTTGGCGGTGTCGCAGTGGGCAACAAGCTCGGTTTTGGTAAGGGGAGAGTCAGGGGTACAGTATCCCGTCTACTACATGAGCAGAGCTTTATTGGGAGTAGAAACTCGGTATCCACTAACGGAGAGGTGGGCTTTGGCTCTTGTAACGGCAACTCGAAGTTGAGACCTTACTTCCAAGCACACTTGGTAATGGTTTTGACAAACCAGCCACTCAGGCAGATTTTGCACAAACCGAAGACTTCCGGTAGGTTGGTGAAATGGTCGATAGAACTCAGTGAGTTTGACATCAGCTACCAACCCCGGACAACAATACGGGCACAGTCCTTAGCCAACTTCATGGTCGAATGCACAGGGAGGAATGAAGAAATGGGCAACAAAAACCCAGTATGTCCCCCTGCTCGGAGCAGCGCATGGACAATCACAGTGGATGGGTCATACGAGGACCAAGGAGCAGGAGCAGGGTTTGTGCTTCTCAGTCCTGAGGGGGAGGAAGTGCAATACACCGTGAAACTGGAATTTGAGGCCACCAACAGCCAGGCCGAATACAAGGATGTAATTACCGGATTGAAGCTCGCCCTAGTAGTAAAAGCAGAAGAGGTAAAGCTTTAGACAGACTCTCAACTGGCGGCAAATCACCTCAATGAAAGCTTCCAAGCAAAAGGCGAGAAGTTGGAAGCCTACCTTCAGAAAGTGAGGCAGTTGATAAAGAAATTCCGAATGGTTAAAGTGGAACAGATCGCGAGAGGGATAAACTTTCGAGCTAACATGATAGCACGAATGGCCGCTACATCCTACCCCAAAATGCCGAATTCTGTTCCGTTGGAATTCAAAACCTGCTCGAGCATTGAGTAGGAGGACGAGGTGGTGAGCTTATCATCGAGCAGCACCTGGATGGACCTAATTATTTCTTATCTCAAGGAAGGGGTGTTGTTTGTCGATAAGAAGCAAGCAAGAAGGCTAAAGTGTAAAGCAACCTGGTACACGCTGATTGATGAGGTATTATACAAGCGAGGATACACTATCCCACTGCTACGCTGTCTAGATCAAGAGGAAGCTGATTATGTTCTCTGGGAAATACATGAAGGAATTTGCGGGAACCACTCTGGCGCGAGGTCTTTGGCTTTTAGGCAGGGGTACTTCTGGCCCCATATGCATCAGGACGCACAAGAGAAGACCAAGAGCTGCAAGAATTGCCAAAGTTTTGCCAACTACATGGCCCAACCTCCCGAAAACCTTACAGTGATGAATTCACCTTGGCCGTTTGCTCAATGGGAGATCGACTTAATCGAGCCGTTACCAAATGGGAGAGCATCCGCAACACACGCTGTGTGGCGATTGATTATTTCACCAAATGGGTCGAAGTAGAGGCCTTGAGCAAGATATGTAAAATAGAACCACTAACTTCATTTGAAAAAATGTGATTTGCAGGTACGGGATCCCCACGCACTGGTTACAGACAACGGGAGGCAGTTTGACAACCACAAGTTCAGGGACTTCTACGGGAACATGGGAATAAAGCTAAAGTTTTGCTCACCATCACACCCACAGGCCAACGGGCAAGTGGAGGCTGCGAACAAGATTATAAAGTGCCTCCTAAAGACCAGGCTCGGCGAGCAGACGGGAGCTTGGGTTGACGAACTACCTGGTATCTTATGGGCCTATAGAACCACGCACAAAACTGCCACAGGGGAAATCCCCTTTTCCTTGGAATTTGGGATGAAGCAGTGATCCCAGTTGAACTAGGGATGGGGACACATCGAACGGAACACTTCAACGAGGAACAAAACAATGAGCAGATGTGTGCCAATTTGGACTTGCTGGAAGAAAAGAGGAAAAGGTCTGCGGCAAAGATAGTGGAATACCAGCAAAAGGTAGCCCGCTATTACAACCGGAATGTACACATCCACTGATTTCAAGTGGGAGATTGGGTGCTTAGAAGGGTGAATTAGAACACCAAGGACCCCAGGCAAAAGGTATTGGGCCTGAACTGGGAAGGCCCTTATAGGGTCTCCCAAACAGCCAGTCCAGGAGCATACAGATTGACCTACCCAAATAAACGAGAAGTCAAGAGGCCATGGAATGCACAACATTTGATGAAATATTTCTAGTAAGTTCCCTTCTATTACAAGCATTGATATACAGTTTCTCTTAAAATAAAGGTGTATAAAATCTTGAATAAAAGCAAGAAAAATGCTTCCAATATTAATTCAATATGAGCAAGTTAAAGCTTATGACCAAGAAGAAACGCAAAGGTAAGAAGTCTCAAAGCCTAGTTTAAGGCGAGATGGTGCCAAGCGTGAGCCAAATGCAGGCTTGAGCAGAATAAGCTATCGAAGAAAATCAAAGGCCAGAAGTCTCAAAGCCTATATTAAGGCAAGATGGTGCCAAGCGTGAGCCAAATGTAGGCTCGAGTAGAATAAGCTCGCGAAGAAACGTAAAAACCAGAAGTCTCAAAGCCTAAGTTTAAGGCGAGATGGTGCCCAGCGCGAACCAAAAGCAGGCTCGAGCAGAATAAACTCGTAAAGAAAACAAAGGTCAGAAGTCTCAAAGTCTAGTTTAAGGCGAGACGGTGCCAAGCCCGAGCCAAAAGCAGGCTCGAAGAACAAGCTCGCAAGATAAACAGAAGTCCATAGGCCCAACTTAAGGTAAGACACTGTCACGCATAAGCCGAAAGAGGGCACAAGTAGAATGGACTCGAAGAAGAAAAGCAAAGGCGTAAAATCTGTTAAAGGTTACTTAGTAAAGGCCCGGAGTTAATCTCATAGAAAGTTGCAAGACACGCAAACACAAGGACAAATTAGTATCAACAATGTTCTTCATTTATTTGTTACAAGAGTACAAGTAAAAAAAAATATTTCTTGAGTGGCTGGGGCATTGAGGCTAGTAGTTAGAGTTGGGTCCTCGGAGGATGGAGCACCTTCCGTGGCGGCATCAGCAGCGGGGGAGATCTCGGCGGTTAGAGGAGCGGCCTCTCCCGACCCTGCAGGGTTCTGAGTTGAGGGGGCCTTTGGCTCTTGATACGGGGCATCATGCTCGAGCATGTATGCATCCACGCCCACCTCGAGCTTAGACATATCCAGTCGGGATATTCCTTGCCCAGGATGGACATGATGCATTCATAACTGAATGTCACCCCATCATTATATTCTGTCGTGAGCCGACCCTCCAGGGAGTCCATCTTCCTTTGAAGCCGAGAAGTCTCTGCCTCCATGGTCTTCTCAAAGTAGAACCTCTGAACTTCTAGGTCCTTTCGAGCATTCAGCAGCTCATCCCAGACCACAGACAACTCGTTCTCAAGCTGGAGTGCTTTGGACTCTGACAGGGCCGCCTTCTTCTCGAAGATGAAGATCTTCGTGTGAAGCTTTGCTGCCTCCTCATCCTTCTGCTCAAGACTCCTTCTCAAATTCTGATTTTCTGCCCTGATCTTCCTTTGGGAGTCCAGAGTCTTGGTCTTGAAGGCAATAGCAACAACCGTAACGCGAGAGAGAGGCGATGAAGCGTGCCAACTAAGTCATCAGCACTAGAAGCCTCTAACCCCTCCAAGAACTTCTCCTCCATTTGCTTGGCGAAATCCTTCACGTAGGGGTCGGCAACGTCAAGCTGCTGCTGTTGCTCCTGGACACGTCCTGTTCGAGATTGAAAGAGCTACTCTGATAATCTGTGGAACTCACGAGCCTCTTCATCCGAGAAAGAACACCGCTCATCTCCTCTTGAGAAGCGGCCTAACTCAACAAGATTGTGGATTGAGAGTAGCTCCCTGCATGAGCTCGCGTTGTCAAGGGTAGTGTTGACGCATGATTAAAGCTCCTCCCCAATCCGATAAGAAGTACTCTAAGATACTGCAACAACAACCAAGATAGAGTGGTGAGAAAAAATGCGAGCAGATAAATTAAAGTAAAAATACATTGAACAGCAGACGATCTGGAGTGTAGAAATGAGAGGGAATCGGAGGGACCCCTTCAGAGGCAGAAGCAGTTTGCCCCCAATCTCCCCTGGCAAAGAAAAACTTGCCCTTCCAGTTACCACTAGAGCTGGGCAGATCTGTAATGGGTTTCTTGCCTTTCAAATTGGAGGCCAGATAGTACCAGTCAGTATCCTTGGGGCTGCTTTTCAATTGGTAGAGATGCTTTATCTCCTCTACTGATGGCTCACCTAAGTTACACCACCTCCACAACACATACAAACCAGACAAGACCCTCCACCCATTGGGGTTCAACTGCCCCGGAGCCAAACGAAGTCTGGACAGAACCCAAATGAAGTAAGGTTGAAAAGGCAACCTAACCACCCACTTGAAACATTCCAAATATAAGGTGAGATACCCTCGGGGGGGACGGCTGGGCATATCACCCTCACTGGGCACACGCAGGTCCACGCTAGCCGGTATGTGGTACGTGTCCCTAAGCCGATCTAGATCCGGGTGTGAAGTCTCACACCTCATAAAATCAATGGGGAACCACCCAGCCTCCGACCTTTGACTAACCCTCTCCCCCACAACCCCAACCCCTTCATGACTTGGGTCTCTCATCATAACCATCCTATTCGACTCGGAGTCACTGGAAGAAGATGATTCTTCAGACGACATCCGTCGGGGTTGTTGTGTGTCAGACATATTTTCTATGGACACAATCCACTAAATGTGAACCAGAATCCTAAAAAATAAAAAAAAAACAAGAACAAGAAGAGGGAGGGAAGTTTATACCTGAGATAGATTCGACGATGAAAAATGGCAGCGACAATGAGGGAAATGAGAAATACTTGCAGGCAATTGATTCTGGTTTAAGCAAAGATTGAAAACAGAAGGCACAGTGAAGAAATTGAGTGTTTTTAAAGAGGAAAGCACGTCTTTTCAACAGACGGCATACCTTTCAAGGGACACGATTGTTCAAGTAACCTCCTCTTCAAAATTCAAATGAACGGCTTGGATCCAAACAACGCGTCTCGCATTAAATATGAAATGACAGAAAGGTGGACAGCTCAGCATGAGAAGATAAAAAAGCGGGGAAGCCGCCCAAACAAGAAGTTTCCAGTCATGTCTCGCTCCACTCCAAAGACTAGAAACTGGGGGACTGGTGTTTGGGTAATACTGAAGCGAGCCCCTCGAGGTCGACCTGACCGAGCGTAAGACTGGACCACTGGGTTGAAATTTATGTTTTTTAATGTTTTAAATGCTTTGTATTTATTGTCAATATTTCTGTATTTGTAATAAAATGGTGATGAAAAATTTATTCCATTAATGAAGCCTAATGGGCTATAAATTTAAAAATTCGAAAATAGCATAGAACCGAAAAATCTGAACCGAACCGAACCGAACCAAATGGTTTGGTTCATGTTTGGTTCTTTATTTATTTGGTTATTTTTAAATAAGAACCAATTTAAATTGGTTCTATTAAATTTCAAACCGAACAGTGCCCACCCCTAGCCTTACTAGGCGTCAAAGCCGGTCAAGGTCAATTGCCCCAAGGCTGGTCGAACCCTGAGCTCCCTTTTCTGCTCAAGGTCTTCAAGTCCCTGGGCATGTCCCGGACATACTGGCGACAGCACGGAGAGAATGCAAGATTCAAACAAGGCCGGTTCGAAACGGTTTGACCCCTCCTTCCGATAACTTGACAAGATGATCAATGCCTGACAGACACCCCATGCGGTAGGGTGTCGTCAGTGTTATCGACGGCCGGCACACGCCCTCACAGTGTCATCATTTCATACGCGCATGCCCGACACCATCATTATGTCGCGGGAACCCATACCCACCTAACATCCCGCATTCCCAAGGTGTACTGTGATAAACCCGGCTGTCAGAGGGAACCAGACACCATTAATGCGGGGACGGCTGTTCCCGATAAAAAATGGCAGGAAACAGAATGATAAATATCAGTTGAAGTGTAAGTTGTAGAGGTTCTCCAATTTTTCTTATATTCTTCTTCTTCTTTCCTCATCTTGTCTCTTGAAACCCTTTTTGACTATTTCTACTTTTATCTAGAAATCATCTTATTTCTCTGGTCTCTCAAATAAAGAGGGATACAAAAAGAATTACCCGATTACTGACTTGAGCGTCTGAGGGTTTTTACCGGAAAAACACCCGGCGACCCCTGACCTTGTCTTTGTGAGCACAGGCCTAAGAAAATCGTTGTTCCGGGGAATAGAGGAGAATTGAGATTGGCAAGGACTCCTGCTCGAGCATTCTGTGAGCAGAAGTTTATAACTATACTCGAGAGTTAACAGAAAACAGCATCAACACTTATTGGATGCAACCGAAAAATAACGCCACTTTAATTTATTTAGTTTGAATAAATCAATTCAACCAACCGAGAACCCATTCACTGTCGCCAACATTAATTGAATTGAACAAGCTACTTTGACAGTCCCTTCTATTGCTGATTCTCTTACATGTTATCCACCTCAGGCATTTAAACAATTCAAATACTCAATTAATCAATTCCTTAAATAAATTGACTGGTGTTAATAAAAAAAAATGCTAAAATTGTGAATGTAAGCCTTATTGGCCCTTTGACATGAATAAATTGAAAAGGATTTCTGAATCGATCAATTAATCAAATACACTATGTACTTGTTTAAAAAGGAAGTAGCGTGTGACGCAAGAGCCTTAATTAATAAAGTAATTACTTGATAAAAAAAAGAAAACAGTAGATGTATGTGACACATGCATTAACCTTGAAGGAGATAAGAACCATACTTTATTCACACAACTTATTAATTCTCTTCCAAGCTAAGTTCGAAGCCAAAATAATTAATATTCTTGATGCGGTTTTTTGCATGCCTTCGAATAGTATCAAAAACTCCTGCTCGCGGTATGCTCGAGCTCGAACAGGACTGCTTTCCAACTTCAATTCCTCTGTATTCACTGGAACGGTAGTCTCCTCGAGCTTGTAGTCACAAAAACAGGGTCAGGGGTCACTGGATGTTGTTCTGGTGAAAACCCTCCGACGCTAAAGTCAGTGATCGGGTTATTCTTTTTATATCCCTCTTAGTTAGAGAGACCGGAGGAATAGAAGGGGTATTTTTGTCTCCCTCTTCTGAGAATCGCCTTCCCCGAAAAAAACAAAATGGAGAAGAAGAAGAAGAAGAAGAACCTGTTCAAGATTTCGGAATCCCACGCTTCTCTTTCCTTTTTCCCCTTATACTTTCGTTTTCCCGACCTTTTTTCTTCGGGGCTGCCGTTCTCGTGTCTCTAGTGTCTGGGCCCCTCTAACAGCCGGGATTACTGTAGTATTTCCTAGGAATGCAGGATTGTTTGGTAGGCATGGTTCACATGGCCTTATCATAGTATCGGACGTGAGCGCATGGAATGGTGACACTGTGGAGGCATCTGTCGGCCATTGGTAACAGTCGTGACACCATACTACTTGGGGTATTGGTCAAGCATCAATCATCGTGTTGATTTGCTGGAGAGACGGGTCGGACTGTGTCGAAGTTGCTGTATCTGGATCTTGCATTTCCTCTGTGCTGCGACTGGCATGGTTGAGTCATGCCTGGGGGTTTGAAGACCTTGAGCAGGAGGGTGAGCTCGGGTTTAACCAGTCTTGGACTCCTCGACCTTGACCAGCTTTGAGGCCTAATAAAGCTGTCTTCGTGCCAGCGGTCAGGTCTTCTGCTCGAGATGGATTGACCTCGAGGTCTTTTACTCTAGCTGGGTTGGCGTCGAGGAGACCTGCTCGATATTACCTAAAGACAAGTCTCCCAGTTTCTACTCTTTGGAGTGAAGCGAGATAAGACTGGAAACTTCTTGTCTGGGCCGGCTTCTCAGCCTTTTAATCTTCCTGTATTAAGCTGTCTTCCGCTTCCATCATTTCACATTTAATGCGGGACACGTGGGTCGATCCGGGCTGTGCATTTGAATTTTAAAGAGATGTTACTTGAACAGTCGCGTCTCTTGAGTTGCGTGCTGTCAGCTGAAGAGACGCACTCCCCTCTTTAAAAACCCTCAATTTTCTTTACTGTGCTTCCTACTGCTTATCTTTTCTCAGACCCAAAATTGACCGCTTGCTAGTGCTTCTCATTTTTTTCTTCGACGTTACAGTCACTTTCGGTCTTCAACTTTGCTCAGGTATAAACCTCTTTCCCTTCTCTTGTTATTTTTTATCTTTCGTTTATCTGCGTTCTCGATTTCCACCGGGTAGATTCTGCCTATAGAAAACATGCCAAACACCCAACAACCCCGTAGGATGTCGTCTTAAGAATCGTCTTCTTCAAGTGATGTTCAACCCGTTAGTATGATTCCAGTAAGAGATTTTAGTTCAGAGGGGGTGTTAGCTGTGGTGGAGACCCAACCGCATCAGAGGGGAAGGGTTAGCCAATGGTCAGGGAGTGGGGGGTATCCCATTGACTCCATGAGGTGTGAAACCACACACCAGGATCTGGATAGGCTTAGGGACACCTATCACATATCAAACAATGTGGACTTACGGGTGCCGAGTAAGGGTGACATACCAAGCCGTCCTCCTCAGGGGTATGCCACCTTCCACATGGAATGCTTTAGGTGGGGGGTCAAGCTGCCTCTTCAGCCTTATTTTGCCCAGATCTCGCCAAGATTCCAGATTGGTGGAGGGTTCTATCCGGCCTCTATGTATTGTGGAGATGGTGTAATTTGGGTGAGTCCTTGGTAGAGGAGATAAAGCGCCTCTACCAATTGAAATGCAGCCCGAAGGATGCTGGCTGGTACTACCTCACCTCTAGCCTGAAGGGCAAGAAACCCATAATTGATTACCCCACTTCTGGCCGCAACTGGAAGGGCAAATTCTTCTTTGATGGGGGAGATTGGGGGCATGCTGCACTTCTCTCTAAGGGGATCCCTCCGGTTCCTCGTCATTTTTGCACTCTAGGTCGTTTACTTGTCCAACGAATTTTTATTTTGGTTCTCTGCTCTTATTCTCACTATTTTGCTCTGGTTGTTGCAGTATCTTGGGGTGCCTCTTATAGGATTGGGGAAGAGCTTCGAGTGCGTGTCAATTCTGCCCTCGACAACATGAGCTCGTGCAGAGAGCTACTCACAGCATAGAATTTTGTGGAGTTTGGCTTGGTCTCAGAGGAAGAGATGAGTGATGTACTCAATATGTTAAAGAGGCCTACAAGGACCTCGGGACGCGCGAGCAGCTCTTCTGCTCCAGCAAAAAGGCCTCGAACCGGTACTCTCACTTCGGCAGTTCGAGCTGCCCCCTAGTTCAGGAGATAGAGCGAGCAGAAGAGGGTGCAGCCCGCAGACGTCCGAGGACTGCAAAGTCAGCTCGACCTCGATCAGGAGCGGCCCGAACGCATTGATCCGTACGTCAAGGACTTTTTCAGACAGATGGAGGATAAGTTCTTAGATGGGATGGAATCCTATAATGCTGATGAGTTGGTCGGTGCTTTCCACCGCTTCTCTTCTTATCCTGCTGCTGTTGCTACCAGATTCAAGGCTAAGACTCAAGATTCCCAGAGGAAGCTCCGAGCAGAAATTTAGAGCTTGAAACGGAGCCTTGAGCAAAAAGATGAGGAGGCAATAAAGGTTCAGGAGGAGAACTCCACCCTCAAGGAGAAAGCAGCAATGTCAGATTCTAGGGCCCTCCAGCTCGAGAGGGAGCTGTCTCTCGTCCGGGATGAGCTACTCAATGTTCGAAACGACTTGGACACACAAAGGTTCTCTTTTGAGAAAACCATAGAGGAAGAGGCTTCTCGTTTCCAGAAGAGGATGGACTCTTTGGAAGGCAGGCTCACGACAAAGTACAATGATGGGGTATCTTTCAGTTATAGCTGACTCGTGTTTGCCTTAAGCAAGGAGCATCCTGAAGTAGACCTATCTAAGATTGGGGCGACCGTCGCGGAGTATATGCGCGAGCACGATGCCCCGAACCAAGAGCTGGGAGTCTTCCCTATCGTGGCCTTGGCTGCTGCTGCTGCTGCCACTACTCCTACTGCTGCTGCTACTACTGTTCCTCTTGCTACTACTGTTGCTGATGCCACAGAAGCTACTCCGCCTCCGAGGACCAAGCTCCACCTGCTAGCCCGAAGCTCCAACCAATTGATCTCCTCTTGTTATTTTTTTTTTGTACTTGTATTTTTATGGATCAATAAAGAATATATATTGGACAATTTGCCTCCATGTTTGTTTGTATATTTTTACCTTGCAATGTCCTGTGAGATTGACTTTGTGCACTTGCCAAGTAAATTTTTATAAATGTTGGGTCCTTGTTTTTCTTCTCCTAGCCATTTATGATTCTTACCTTGAGTTAGGCTTAAAGACCTCTGTTTATATTCTGAGCTCGGTTCGCTCGAGCCGATGTTCGCTTTATGCTTAGCCCCTGTACATTTTGCCAGCCCATTCTGCCCGAGCGTGCCATTGGCTCACGCTTGGCACCGAGCGTGCCATTGGCTCACGCTTGCCCGAGCTTGCCATTGGCTCACGCCCATTATCCTCTAACTTGGGCCTTTCCCATTTCCCCGGAGATCCTCCACGACCTATGCCAGCCTATGTACTTCCTCTTCCAACTCCTCCGCACGGGAGGTCGGTGCCGTGTCCTGTAAATGTTGACGGGATCTCTTTTCCTCAAGGTTCGTCTCCTCCTTCCTGACAACATTTGGTGCCCTCGGTCTCTGGGCCTCATCTCCTACATGTTCCCGAACGAGGACGTTTCCGCAGCTGGACTCAGGGATGTCATTACATGCTTTCCTCTGTCCCTCCCTGAGTTCTTGTAGTATGGACGTTAACGCTTCCATTTGTTTCTCCATCCGATCTATTCTCTCATGGATTTCCCGATTCTGGGCCTCATTGGCCACCTCCCTCAAGGTCACCGAATCCTTTGCTCTTTCCTCTCATTGTTGTGTTTTCTTAATGTGCTGGGAAGTCAGGCTTTTTGAACTGATCCCCATAGACAGGCGCCAAGATGTTGATGTGGTTTTTTGCTTGCCTTTCAAAAACTCCTGCTCACGGTATGCTCGAGCTCGAGCAGATCGCTTCCAACTTCAATTCCTTTGTATTCACCGGGCAGCGGTCTCCCTCTTATTAGAATCGCCTTCCCGGAAAAATCAAAATGGAGAAGAAGAAGAAGAAGAAGAACTTGTCCAAGTTTTCCCGCCCTTTCTTCTGGAATCGCTGCTTCCACGTCTATAGTGTTTGGGCCCTCCGACAGTACGGATTACTGTGGCATTTCACGGAATGCGGGATCGTCTCAGTGGGCATGGTTCACATGGCCTGATCATAGTGTCGGGCGTGTGCACATGGAATGATGACATTGTGGGGGCGTGTGGCGACCATCGGTAACAATCGTGACACCATACCGCGTAGGGTATTGGTCAAACATTGATCGTCGTGTTGAGTTACTGGATAGACGGGTCGGACTGTCTAGAACCGGTCATGATCCGGATCTTGCATTTCCTCCGGCTGCTGATCGGCGTGGTTGAGTCATGCCTGTGGGTTTGAAGACCTTGAGCAGGAGGGTGAGCTCGGGTTCGACCAGTCTTGGACTTCTTGACCTTGACCAACTTTGACGCCTAATAAGGTCTGTCTTCGTGCCGGTGATGCGGTCTTCGCTCAAGATAGATTGACCTCGAGGTCTTTTACTTGAGCTGGGTTGGCCTCGAGTAGACACTGCTCGATATTATCCAAACAAATATAATTTTTGGATCATCGATCTCTTCTTTGAAACTAAAATTTTTATTGGATTAAGAGATGACACTAATATTAATTGAACCATTTGATAATGAAAACAATGTGTTCATCTACGACTGAGACTTTTAATTAAGTTAGAGCAGTTAATTTTTAGGGTTAGACCGTTGGCATTTTTCTAAAAACCTTTTAAATCCTTTTTTTTTATTTACTCCATTAAAATATTTAAAAAAATATAAATTTCTTATGACACCTCTAGACCTCGTATAAATTATAAAATATCTTTAGTTAAAAATTCATTCTCACATAATCTCACTCTGACAGTTTTCTTTTTTCTTAGTATTATTCAAACCTCACATCAACAATTCTTTTTTTTTTTCCTCTTATCTATTTTTTCAACTCTTAGTAATACAAAATATATATATTCTTTCTTATTCCTTGTTAAAACAAACTCTTGTCATCGCTTATTTTCTTCTCAATTAAGTCCATACATAAATGGTAAAGAGTTTCCATTATAAATGCTTTCAACTTCAAAGATCTGAAAAATTATTATAATAATTCCTATTTTCAACACAAAAGCAATTCAACATACTATTGAGTTCTTCATCGTGCTTCCATTGGTGACTGCACATGTGCTCTACCCGATGCTACACCCCGGAGAAGGAAGGAATAATTCAATTTTTGTGATATAAAATAAAAAAAACTTTTTTAATTTAAGATTTTAAAAAAGAAAAGCATGTATGATAGTAAGGGATCCAAATCCAACTCTAATTTTACATGAAGCAAGCAACCTTTTAAAAATTTTGCTTTCTCTAGAATATCACCAGATTAATTTATAAAATACTAACTCATAAAATAAAATCAATCATCTTGTCATAAAATTTTACGCTAAAATAATTCTAAATGATTCTAAATTATTATAAGTTTCACAAAAAAAAAAAACTTCAGTTAATATTTAGAATATAAATATAATGGAAAATGATAGCGATAGTTATTGCCTCAGTACTGACTTTTAAAAAATAAAACACCTTCAATGCATACTTCTGAGAACTAAAAGATAAAAGAAGAGAAATTTAAGGCAGACCATACGTTACATGCTCTTAAATTTTATCTATATAACAGACATTGATCTGAAGTAACCTCTTCATTCAGATCAGAGTCTCAGAGCCAGCAAAAAGCAATTAGACATGGCCATTTTTCTTCCACTAGAATCAACTGTTCTTGCATTAATTTCAGGCTTTGGTACATTTCTCTCACTTCTACTGTTTATTTTCACTAAATGGGCAAACAAAAATGAGACAAACTGATCATCAAGCACAAGTAGCTAGCGGAGCATGGCCTGTGATAGGCCATTTACATCTATTTGGAGGGCAAGAGCCAAGTCATAGACTTTTGGGCACCATGGCTGAAAAATACGGTCCAATATTCACTATGAAAATAGGCATGAATCGAACTTTAGTGGTCAGCAATTGGGAAACTGCTAAAGAGTGTTTCAGCACCAATGACAAAGCCTTCGCAAGTCGCCGCAGATCAATGGCCTTTGAACTCTTAGGGTACAATTTTTTGGCCATTGCTGCCAGCCCATACTGCAACTACTGGCGTGAGTCTCGTAAGATGGCCATGATTGAGCTTTTATCAAACAATCAACTTCAGAAGCTGAAACGTGTACAAGAGTCTGAATTGAAGGATTATTCTAGAACTGCATTTTGCAGCAGTTCACATAAGGTTTCAGTGGAGATAAAGCACTGGATTGAGGGCATTGTACTTGACATTATCATGATAATAATTTCAGGAAAACGTTACACTTCACAAGACAATTCTCAAGAGCATGCAGCCAACTTTTTGACTTGTTTGGTAAGCTTGTGGTGTCTGATGCTTTACCGTTTCCGAGATGGCTGGATATTGGCGGACATGACAGGTTAATGAAGAAGACAGCTAAAGAATTTGACAACGTTTTCCAAGGATGGTTTGATGATCATAAAAGCAAAAGAGGTTCTAGTGAAGTTAAGCGAAATGAAGATTTATGTATGTGATGCTGTCCTTGTTTGAAGATAAAGCAAAGCAGCTTCCCGATGGCGATGACACTGACACTGTTATTAAATCTATATGCCTGGTATGCTCCTGAAAAAGCTTATGCACACCTAATATATCAACTATTAATTGTTAGCATGTCCATTGGCAAAGTGCTATTTTATATGTATATTTAGCCACACTGCTACTTTTGCAGTCTCTAATCTTAGCAGCTGCAGACACCACAGCATTAACATTGACATGGGCTACTGCTTTACTTCTCAACAACCGCGATGTTGGTACAAATAGACAAGTGAATGAAACAGGCTCGAAAATTTTAGTTTATTTGCAGGTCATCCTGAAGAAGACATTGCGTTTATAGCACGCTGCAGCACTTTTAGTACCTCACGAGTCTGTAGAAGACTGCACACCGCGGGCACACAACTTATTGTAAAAATGCTTGGAAGATTCAAAGTGATCCAGGAACAATCCTTGTAAGTTTCTTCCAGAAAGATTTCTTACAAAGTACAAAGATTTTGATTTAAAGGGACAGAATTTTGAATTGATACCATTTGGAAGTGGTAGAAGAATATGTCCTGGAATTTCATTTGCCTTTCAAGTTATGCCACTAATCCTTGCTTCATTACCACATGGGTTTGATTTTGCAACCCCATCAGATGCACCAGATGACATGGAAGAGGCGCAAAATCCTTAACATATGCTAAAGCTACTCCACTTGAAGTGATTCTTACTCCACGCCTTTCTGCTTCTTTATATGATTAAATTGGCTTTTGTAATACCGAATTTAAGTTGTTGTACTATCAATAAGACGTGATTACATGTGTTCATGTCTATTACTTTCGTTTTTTTTTTTCTTAAGAATCAAAGTTGTTGTGCTAGCAATAAGAAGTGATTAGATGTGTGTTTATTTATATATTTTGATTAACCTAAAATTTGTTTCAAATTGTTTTAGGCTTAATATGATGTTATGCTAAGTTATAATTCCCAGTTATGGTCTCCATCTTTATGGGAAAGAGCTCTATCTTTATCTTATTATAGCGTGGGTTCATGATTTAAAAAAAAAGGTGTGGGCCAGGATGTGCCAACTTAGTTTGTTTGCACCAAACATGAAATTAGATTAAAGTTTGTAAAAATAATTTAATCCCAAGCTTTTTATCCCTCAATCAAATGCACCCTCAAGTATAATATTGTATAAATCTACTTACTCGTGATTAAATTTTACAGTGGTAAAAATTTCAGCTTACTAGCCTCCTTCGTAAATTGACATATTTCAATTTATCAATCCGGTACTGAAGTAAACTTGAGCAATGCAGATCAGGTATTTAATTAAACAAAAACAAGTATTTGTGTACGTAGTAACCATTGATGCGATTTTCTGCGTGCTCTCGAGTAGGGTCGTAGACTTCTGCTCGCAAGATGTTCGAGCAGGAATCCCTGCCAATCTTGGTTTTCCTCCAATCCTCGAACAACAATTTCCTTGGGCTTGTTCTCACAAAACAAGGTCAAGGGTCGCCGGGTGTTTTCCAGCGAAAACCCTCCGACGCTCAAGTCAGTAATCGGGTTATTCTTTTTGTATCACTCTTTGTTCGATAGACTGTAGAGATAAAATGATCTCTGGATAAAAATGACTAGGATAGAGAGAATCCCAAAAGACCAAAAAGAGAATAAAGAAGAAGAAGAAGAAGAAGAAGAAGAAGAATCTCTAAAAATCGAAGAACTCGCGACTTATACTTCGATTCATACTTATCCTTCTGTTTTCCCGCCATTTTTCTTCGGAGTCAGCCGTTCCCGCGTTAATGGTGTCTGGGTCCTTTGATGACCTGAGGTTACTGTAGCACACCCTGGGAATGAGGGATGTCAGGTGGGCATGGGTTCCTGTGGCCTAATGATAGTGTCGGGCATGCGCGTACGAAATGATGACATCGTGAGGCGTGTCTGGCCATCGATAATGATGACTGACACCATACTGACGTGGGGTATCGGCCAGGCATCGATCGTCGCGTTGAGTTGTTAGAATGAACGGTCAAACTGTTTCGAACCGGCTATACTCGAATCTTGCATTCCCTCCGTGCCGTCGCTGGTGTGACTGGGTCATGTCCGGGGCTTTGAAGACCTCAAGTAGAAGAAGGAGATCAGGGTTCGACGAACCTTGGGGCACTCAACCTTGACCAGCTTTGACGGGGCTTTGAAGACGTCGAGCAGAAAAAGGAGCTCGAAGTTCGACCAGCCTTGGGGCACTCGACCTTGACCAGCTTTGACGCCTAGTAAGACTGTCTTCGTGCCAGTGGTCAAATCCTCTGCTCGGGCTGGGTTGACCTTGAGGGGGCCTTCTCGGCATTACCCAAACACCAGTCCCTCAGTTTCTAGTCTTCGGAGTGAAGTGAGGCATGACTGGAAACTTATTGTTTGGGCCAGCTTTACTGCCTTTTTATCTTCTCACGTTGACACCTTTTCTGTCATTTTATATTTAATGAGAGACACATGGATGGATCCGGGCCATGCGTTTGAATTTTGAATAGGCAGTTACTTGAACAGTCGCGTCCCTTGAGAGGCATGCCATCTGTTGACGAGACGCGTTTTCCCCTTTAAAAATCCTCAATTTCTTTACTGTGCCTCCTCTTGTCAATCTTTGTTTAAACCAAAATTAATTGCTTGCGAGTGCTTCTCATTTTCTTCCTTACCGTCGCTACCATCTCCCGTCATCAAATCTATCTCAGGTATAAACCTTTCTCCCTTTTCTTGTTCTAGTTTTGTTCATTTTTTGGGTTTTCGATTCCTATTTGGTAGATTGTGTCGTTAGGAAATATGTCTGGCACACAACAACCTCGTCGGATGTCGTCTAAAGAGTCAACTTCTTCGAGTGACTTCGAACTAAATAGGATGGTCGAGTAAGAGACTCAAGCTCTGAGGAGTTGTGGTTGTAGGGGAGACCCAGCAGCAACAAGGAGACAGCGTTAGCCAAAGGTCGGAGGGCGGGTGGTTCCCCATTGATTTTATGAGGTGTGAGACTTCACACTCGGATCTGGACTAGCTGAGGGACACGTACCACATACCAGCTATAGTGGACCTCCGTGTGCCCAGTAAGGGTGACATGCCCAGCCGTCCTCCCCGAGGGTATGTCACTCTCTATTTAGAATGTTTCAGGTGGGGGGTTAGGTTGCCTCTTTAGCCTTATTTCATTCGGGTTCTGTCCAGACTTCGTTTGGCTCCGAGGCAGTTGAACCCTAATGGGTGGAGGGTCTTGTCTGGTTTGTATGTATTGTGGAGGTGGTGCAACTTGGGTGAACCATTGATAGAGGAGATAAAGCATCTCTACCAGTTGAAAAGTATCCCCAAGGATGTTGGCTGGTACTACCTCACCTCTAGTTTGAAAGGCAAGAAACTCATTACCGATCTCCCCACCTCTGGTGGCAATTGGAAGGGCAAATTTTTCTTTACTAGGGGAGATTGAGGACAAGCTACTTCTGCTTCTGAAGGCGTCCTTCCGATTCCCTCTCATTTTTGCACCCCAGGTCGTCCGTTGTTTAATGCATCCTTACTTTAGTTTTTCTGCTCGCATTTTTTCTCACCACTGCTTCGGTTGTTGTTGCGATGATCATGGAGTGCTTCTTATCGGATTGGGGAGAAGCTGCAATCGCGTGGCAACAGTGGCCTCGACAATGCGAGCTCATGCAGGGAGCTACTCTCAATCCACAACCTTGTTGAGTTCGGCCTCGTTCCTCAAGAGGAGATGAGCGGTGTTCTTTCTTGGCTGAAGAGGCCCGTGAGCACGTCGGATCATCCGAACAGCCCCTCTGGTCTAATGAAGCGGTCTCAATCTGGCACTGCAACCTCGCCGATTAGGACTACACCCTCTTCTCGGGAGACTGAGCGAGCACCAGAGGGTGCGACCTGATCGGTGTTTCAGCTCAATCTCAAGCAGGACGCATACAGGAGCAGCAGCGGCCTAACGTCACCAACCCCTACCTCAAGGACTTTTCGAGGCAAATGGAGGAGAATTCTTGGAGGGGATAGAGGCTTCTAGTGCTGATGACTTAGTCGGCACGCTCCACCGCCTCTCTTCACGCGTCACGGCTGTTGCTACCGCCTTCAAGACCAAGACTCTGGAATCCCAGAGGAAGATCAGGGCAAAAAATTAGAATTTGAGACAGAGTCTTGAGTGGAAGGATAAGGAGGCCGCGAAGCTCGGTATAGAGATCTTCACCTTCGAGGAGAAGGTGGCCAAGTCGAGTCCAAAGCACTCCAGCTCGAGGAGTTGTCTGTGGCCCGGGATGAGCTGCTCAATGCTGAAAAGGACTTAGACATGCAGAGGTTCTCCTTTAAGAAGACCCTGGAGGCAGAGACTTCTCGTTTTCAGAGGAAGGTGGACTCCTTGGAAGGCCGGCTCAGTACAGAATACAATGACGGGGTGACTTTCAGCTATGAATGCCTCGTGTCTGTCCTGGGCAAGGAATATCCCGACGTGGATATATCCAAGCTCAAGGCGAGCATTGATGCATACATGCTTGAGCATGATTCCCCGAACTAAGAGCTGAGAGTCCCCTCGACTCAGGCCCCTGCAAGGACCGAAGATGCCGCTCCCACTACTGCCGAGATCCCCTCCCCTTCGTTGCTGCTGCCATCGCGGAAGGCGCTCCGTCCTCGGAGGACCCAGCCCCCACTGCTAGCCCAGATGCTCAAGCCACTTGACAACCATTTTTTTTTGTACTTGTACTTTGTGACAAAGAAATAAAGATCGTGCATTGGCTAATTTGCCCTTGTGTTCATATATATATTTTTCTTTGCACTTTTCTATGAGATTGACTCCAGGCCTTTACTAAGTAAACTTTAACAAATTTTGAGCCTTTGTTCTTCTTCTCAGAGTCAATTCTGCTTGTGCCCTCTCTGGCTTATGCGTGACAGTGTCTTGCCTCAAGTTAGGCCTACAGACCTCTGTTTCTTTTACGAGATTTCTGACCTTTGCGTTTCCTCTTCGAGCTTATCCTGCTCGAGCCTGCTGTTGGCTCACGCTTGGCACCGTCTCGCCTTAAGTTAGGCTTAGAGACTTCTGGCCTTTGCATTTCTTCACGAGCTTCTTCTGCTCGAGCCTGCTTTTGGCTCACACTTGGCACAATCTCGCCTTAAATTTGGCTTAAAGACTTCTGACCTTTGCGTTTCCTCTTCGAGCTTATCCTGCTCGAGTCTGCTGTTAGCTCACGCTTGGCACCGTCTCGCCTTAAGTTAGGCTTAGAGACTTCTGGCCTTTGCGTTTCTTCGCGAGCTTCTTCTGTTCGAGCCAGCTTTTGGCTCACACTTGGCACCGTCTCGCCTTAAATTTGGCTTAAAGACTTCTGGCCTTTGCGTTTTCTCTTCGAGCTTGTCCTGCTCGAGCCTGCTGTTAGCTCACGCTTGGCACCGTCTTGCCTTAAGTTAGGCTTAGAGACTTCTGGCCTTTGCGTTTCTTCGCGAGCTTATTCTGCTCAAGCCTGCTTTTGGCACACGATTGGCACCGTCTCACGCCTTTGCATTTCCTCTTCGAGCTTATCCTGCTCGAGCTTGCTATTAGCTCATGCTTGGCACCGTCTCGCCCTAAGTTAGGCTTAGAGACATTTGGCCTTTGCGTTTCTTCGTGAGCTTATTCTGCTCGAGCCTGCTTTTGGCTCACGCTTGGCACCGTCTCGCCTTAAATTTGGCATAAAGACTTCTGGCCTTTACGTTTCCTCTTCGAGCTTATCTTGCTCGAGCCTACTTTTGGCTCACACTTGGCACCGTCTCGCCTTAAATTTGGCTTAAAGACTTTTGGCCTTTGCGTTTCCTCTTCGAGCTTATCCTGCTCGAGCTTGCTATTAGCTCATGCTTGGCACCGCCTCGCCTTAAACTAGGCTTTGAGACTTCTGGCCTTTGCGTTTCTTCGTGTTCATAAGCTTTAACTTGCTCATATTAAATTAACACTAGAAGCATTTTTCTTGCCTTTATTCATGCTCAAGATTTTACACACATCTATTTTGGGAAAAACTGGATATCAATGATTGCAATACAAGGAAACTTACTGGAAATACTTCATCAAATGTTGTGCGTTCCATGGCCTCTTGAGAGACTCTATAGGGACCTTCCCAGTTCGGGCCCAAAACACCTTGCCTGGGGTCCTTAGTGTTCTGATTCACTCTTCTAAGTACCCAATCTCCCACCTAAAATCGGCGAATGTGTATATTCCGGTTGTAATAGCTGGCCACCCTTTGCTGGTATTCCACTATCTTTATCGCGGACCTTTCCCTCTTTTCTTCCAGCAAGTCCAAATTGGCACACATCTGCTCGTCATTTTGCCCTTCGTTGAAGTGCTCCGTTTAGTGTGTTCTCATCCCTATTTCAGCGAGGATAACTGCTTTATGCCCAAATGCCAAGGGGAAGGGAGTTTCCTTTATGGCAGTTTTGTGCGTGGTCCTATAAGCCCACAAGATACCAGGTAACTCATCAACTCAAGCTCCTTTCTGCTCGCTGAGTCTCGTTTTCAGAAGGCGTTTTATGGTCTTGTTTGCAGGTTCCACTTGTCCATTGGCCTATGGGTGTGATGGCGAGCAGAACTTTAGTTCTATCCCCATGTTCCTGCAGAAGTCCCTGAACTTGTGGTTGTCAAATTGTCTCCGTTGTCCATAACCAATGCGTGGGGCATCCCATACACTGTATATAACATTTTTCCAAATGAAGTCAATGGTTTTGTTTTCTGTGATACTACTCAAGGCTTCCACCTCAACCCATTTGGTGAAATAATCAATTGCCACCACGGCATGGGTTGCAGATGCTCTCCCTTTTAGTAATGGCATGATTAAATCGATCCCCCATTGAGCAAATTGCCAAGGTGAATTCATCACTCTAAGGTTTTCGGGAGGCTGGGACATGTAGTTGGCAAAGCTTTGGCAATTCTTACAGCTCTTGGTCTTCTCTTGTGCGTCCTGATGCATACAGGGCCAGAAGTATCTTTGCTTTAAGACCTTGAAAGCCAAAGACCTTACGCCAGAGTGGTTCCCGTAGAGCCCTTCATATATTTCCCGGAGGACATAATCAGCTTCCTCCTGATCTAAACAATGCAGCAGTGAGAGAGTGTATCATCGCCTGTACAATACCCCATCAATCAGTGTATACCTGGCTGCTTCACACTTTAGCTTCCTTGCTTGCTTCTTATCGGCAGGCAACACCCCTTCCTTGAGATAAGAAACAATTGGGTCCATCCAGGTGTTGCTCGATGATAAAATCATCACCTCGTCTTCCTGCTCGATGCTCGAGCAAGTTTTGGTTTCCAACGGAACAGACTTCAGCATTTTGGGGTCGGATGTAGCAGCCATTCGCGCTATCTTGTCAACTCAAAAGTTCATCCCTCTCACAATTTGTTCCACTTAGACCACTCGAAATTTCTTTATTAGCTACTTCACCTTCCGAAGGTAGGCCTCCATCTTCTCGCCTTTTACTTGGAAGCTTTCGTTGAGGTGATTTGCCACCAGTTGAGAGTCTATTCGAAGCTTTAACTCTTCTGGCTTTACTACCAGGGCGAGCTTCAATCATGCAATCACAGCCTCGTACTCGGCCTGGTTGTTAGTGGCTTCAAATTCTAGCTTTACTAGACATCGCACCTCCACCCTTCCGGATCGGAAGCACAACCCCGCCTCCTCGCCTCCTTGATCCTCACATTGTCCGTCTACCGTGACCACCACATTTGCTGCTCGTTGTCTACTTCCTCATTCCTTTATGTACATTCGACCACGAAATCTGCTAGGGATTGCATTTGTGTTGTCGTTCGGGGTTGATAGTTGATGTCGAATTCACTGAGCTCTATTGACCATTTCACCAACCTACCGGAAGTCTCCGGCTAGTGCATAATCTGCCTAGCAGCTTAGTCCGTTAACACTACCACCGAATGCGCTTGAAAATAGGGTCCCAACTTCTGGGCCACGATTATTAAGGACAACACCCATCTCTCCATCAACGGGTACCGAGTTTCTGCCCCTAATAAAGCTCTGCTTGTGTAGTACACGGGATACTGCACCTCTTTCTTACCGTAACCAAGCTCGTTGCTCATTGCGACACGACCAAATACAAATCGTGAATCTCCCTACTCGAGGTGTTGACAGTACTGGGCTTTCAGTAAATATTCCTTCAACTGTTGGAACGCCGCCTTGCATTCTGGTGTCCACTTGGTCTTTCTCTCTTTTTTTATTTCCTAAAAGAAGACGCGGCACTTATCTATGGCTCGGGAGATGAACCTGTTGAGGGATGCGGCACTTATCTATGTATCTCCTTGAGAGTACACGGGGATCTCATCTCTACTATTGCTCTTATCTTTTATGGATTGGCTTCGATTCCTCTATGACTGACCATGAAGCCCAAGAATTTTCCCGAACCAACTCTAAAGCCACATTTCTCTTGATTAAGTTTCATCCGATACTTCCTTAGGAGCACTAAGGTCTCTTTCAAATGCTTTACATGTTCTTCTGCATTCTTTGACTTGGTGATCATATCGTCCATGTAAACTTCTATTGTGCGGCCGATCAGCAGCTTGAAGACCTTGTCCACCAGTCTCTGGTAGGTTGCCCCCGCTTTTTTTAGGCTGAAGGGCATGACCTTGTAAGAAAACAGGCCTTGGTTGGTGATGAATGCCGTGCATTCCTCATCTAGTTGGTGCATAAGAATCTGGTTGTAGCCCGAGAAGGCATCCATGAAGCTGAGCGGTCAGTGCTCATTGTGGAATCCACCAGCTGGTCTATCTTCGACAATGGGAAGCTATCTTTCGGGCAAGCTTTATTCAAATCCGTGAAGTCCACGGACATTCTCTATTTCCCACTTGCCTTCTTAACCAACACTACGTTTGAGATCTATTCAGGGTAGGAGACTTCCTTTATGAATCCTGCTTTCAATAGCTTCTCCACCTCACAGTTCATGGCCTTATATCTTTCTTAGTTGACGCATCTCCTCTTCTGCCTTACCAGCTTAGCGTCTTTCTGTATCGTTAGCCTGTGGCATACCACCTCTGGGTCAATCCCGGGCATATCCTCGTGTGTCCAAGCGAATACATTAGAGTGTGCTCACAAACACTCAACCAGGTTCTCCTTCAATGGCCTGCTAATGCCCGAGCAGATCCGGACCCTCATCTCATGGTCGTCCGGTCTTATTCTAATTTCCTCCAGTTCCTCAGCGGGTTCCTGTCTTCCATTCTTCGACTCTCCCTTTAAGTCTAATGACATTACCTACATAGTTTCCTTTGCTGCCGCAGCGTAGCAGCTCCTCGCGGCCCTTTGATTGCCCTTGACAACTCCTAATGCCCCATTCACTAGATACTTCAAGGCTAAGTAATGGGTGGACAATACTGACTGACTGATCCTCATGAAGGGCCTTCCCTGTATAGCTTGGTAGAGGATGACTTCATCTACCACCACGAATAATTCCAAGAGGGGTTAATCTTCCTCCTCCAAACCCTTTCAGAGAAGTGGTCGTCTGCTCGAGACTTATATCCGTTATTCCTAAATCATCGAGTGTAGACTTGAAAAGAATGTCCACCGAGCTTCCCAAATCCACCAGTATTCGGTCGATCTCCTTATTGGCAACATTTGCCTTCACATCCAAGGCATCCTCGTGGGGGTACAGCACCCTTCTTTGTCCTCATCCGTCCACATGATGGGCACTTGATGCACCTTAGCCTTCTTTGCAGCAGGTACGGCGAGCAGGACCTCTCGCCCCGCAGAGGCGTATCTACAATAATTCTTTCGGGCTCTGTTCGAATTTCCTACCATCGTGGGTCCTCCAACGATCACCCTCGTGGCTGGTGGCTCAAGATCCATACCACAGGCTCAGCTGTCTTCCTCCGGCTGCTGCTCGATTACCTGGTGGCCCCCTTTAATAAACTCGTCTGAATACCGGTTCCTAACCAAGTCCTCTACCTGGTTCTTCAAGTCTCAACAATGTGACGTTGAGTTTCCGTGATCACCGTGGAAGCGGCAGAATCGCACTCTATCTCTTTTGTCGACTGGTTTAGACATTGGTGCTGGGGGACTCAGCAATCCTCATTCCTCCGCCATTTGGAATATTTCCTCGAGCGACACCTTCAATGGTGTATACTGTTCGTAGGAAGGGCTTTTTTCAACCATCATGCCGCCTCATCCCGAGGAAAGCTTCCTGAGGTGGGGAAATAAGTGATCGACTCGTTGTTGTTCGGCATAGGTCGGCTTGGTGGTTGATTACGGGACGGGTGGCTATCTTGTTGCCGATATTCCCTATGGTCCCGACTAGGGAACTGCGAAGTGGAGTGGGAGCCATTCGTGGTTAAGGAGCTCTCTGATAGGGGTTATTGGGAGCAACCCGTTCCCTTATTACTCTGAAAGTCGATGTTCCCCGGGCAGGACCTCCTTTTTCTTTCCTCTTAGTTTCACAGCCTTTTCCTCCTCAATGACCATGTCCATCTTTATCTGTTCGTACGCATCGGAATATGAACGGATCAAAGGGCTCGGCAAGTTGTCCATGGCCTCCCCATCCTTATCCAATTCTTTAGCCCCCTCAGCGCCTGGGGGTGATTGAATGCCCCAAGATCCAGAACCGACCAGTGATACCTTCTGACAAACTCCCGGAGGGACTCCCCCTCCCTCTGCTTTATCTCTGCCAGCTCCATCATGTCATCTTCGGGGGTCACTACGCCCCGAAACTGCTCCGCAAATTCTCTGCACATCTGTTCAAAGCTCAGAATGCTTCCACGTGGTAGCCTGCGGTACCATTCTCTCACCCTTCCCTCCAGTGTAAGTGGGAAGGCCCTGCACGCCAGGGATACCATCAGGCCTTGTACTCCGGTCATGTCATTGAACCATTCGATGTGCACTAACGGGTCACTCTTCCCTGAGAACCTTAAATCTAGGAAGCGGAAGTCCTAGGGGATTATGACGCCCATGATCTCTGTTGAGAGTGGGGACTCATTGGAGTATTATCCTTCAACTCGGGCCTTTTCTATTTCCCGTGAGGTCTTCGATAGCTTGTGCCAACCTGTGCACTTCCCTTTCAATTAATCCGCACGAGAGGTGGGTGCCAGTATCTTGCAAGTGTTGACGGGATCCCTTTCCTCTAGGTTTGTTTCCTCCCTCCGGTAACATTTAGTGTCTTCAGTCTATGGCTTCATCTCCCACATGATCCTGGGTGAGGGCGATCCTGCGGCTGGACTCAGGGATGTCATTGCTCGCTTTCCTCTATCCCTCCCTAAGTTTCTGCAGGATGGATGTCAGTGTTTCCATTTGTTTCTCCATCCGATCCATCCTTTCCTGGATTTCCCTATTTTGGGCCTCATTGGCCACCTCCCTCAAAGTCACCGACTCTTCTGGACTTATTCTCCTGCTATTTCCCCTCATTGTTTTGTTGTGTTCCTTGATGTGGTTTTCTGCGTACTCTCGAGTACGGTCGTAGACTTCTGATCGCAGGATGTTCGAGCAGGAACCTGCCAATCTCGGTTTTCCTTTATTCCTCGGAACAGCAATTTCATTGGGCTTGTGCTCGCAAAAACAAGGTCAGGGGTCGCCAGGTGTTTTTCCGGTAAAAATCCTCCGACGCTCAAGTCAGTAATCGGGTTATTCTTTTTGTATCCCTCTTTGTTTGAGAGACTAGAGAGATAAAATGATCTCTAGATAAAAATGACTATGATAGAGGGAATCCCAAAAGACCAAAAAGAGAATTAAGAAAAAGAAGAAGAATCTCAAAAAACCGAAGAACCCCGCGATTGGCACTTTTATTCATACTTATTCTTTTGTTTTCCTGCCATTTTTCTTCGGAGTCAACCGTTCCCACGTTAATGGTGTCTGGGTCCCTCTAGCAGCCGAGGTTACTGTAGCATACCCTGGGAATGCAGGATGTCAAGTAGGCATGGATTCCCGTGGCCTAATGATAGTGTCGGGCATGCGCATACGAAATAATGACACTGTAGCGGCATGTGCCGGCCATCAGTAATAGTGACGACACCATACCGCATGGGGCATCGGCCAGGCATCAATTATCTCGTTGAGTTGTTGGATGAAGGGTCAAACTGTTTCGAACAGGCTATACTCGAATCTTGCATTCTCTCTGTGCCGTCGCTAGTGTGACTGGGTCATGCCCGGGGCTTTGAAGACCTCGAGCAGAAGAAGGAGCTCGGGGTTCGACCAGCCTTGGGGCACTCGACCTTGACCAGCTTTGACACTTAGTAAGATCGTCTTCGTGCCAGTGGTCAAATGCTCTGCTCGGGATGGGTTGACCTCGTGGGGGCTACTCGGCATTACCCAAACAGTAACATAAAGTACTTACGGTGATTTATACCATTCGAAAGAATGAATTTTTCACAGCGTATGAGCATTATGAACATCCAGGTGAAGTTCGGATGCAATTTGGGAGATCTAATACACTGTTGAGCCGAAAAAGAGTTCCTGCTTCCCAAAACCAGATATACAGTGCAAAGACTGAAGAAAAAATTATGCTAAAGTCTGGTATCAGTTCAATCGTCAACCTAAAACTTCAGCCATTGTCTTCAGAAATTGAAGGGAATTACTATTTAAGTCACAGTTTCTTGTGGACCAAGTTGTTATCCACTGAACCCGAGAAGGAAAAAGGTTGAACACACCCTTAGTCACCTTACCAAGTTTGGCATGTGGCCACCACCACTCAGGATGGCAATCCTATTGCGGCCCTCGCCAATTGCTCTTCTCAGAGCTTCAGTTGCAGCTCTGTTCCTCTCGCCAGTGATAACAGAGCTCTCCTCCGCATCTGCTGTCACTAGAGTGAACTAGTACAATAGATACTTTGATCAATTCACTAATTGGCAAGACTTTGCACAAAAAAAAATTAAAACACATATAGAACAACACAACTGTGCATCATTTTTGTCCCCACCCACCATCCCCAACATTTTGCTAAAATGATGCATATATTGTACCTAGATAAAATATAATAAGTAAATAAGCAATCTCAGTAAGAAATGGATGCAAGTAAGCCAAAGAACCTAAGGTTATGTTGGGAACTGCAATGCTTAAACTTTGAAACCATAAGCTATTTCGAAAAAATACCTACTTTTAGTAGGTAGCTAATATTTACCATCCACCCACACACTTTACCGCTAGCAACTCCATTTCACAATGACTGTGGATTAAAAGCCATTATGCCTCAATTACAAACATAACTTTAAAACAAGTAGTTTAAAAACTTTTAAGGTTGCAGATTTATTACTACTAGCAAACAACCAACGGATCAAAATAAAGTGTGGAAGATCAGAGTACTCCTATTAGAGATTCTCTCTTAGAACTGAATGATCGCAAACTTTAGCATGCTTAAAATCATTTTTCATCCATGGCAAAGATAAGTCACTGTAATGATTTAATTATTACCAAAAAACCACAATTACCAGACCTGTGTAGCCAAATGTAACAAGTGAAATTTAACTCCAATATACAGGAGACTGGTAAATCATATAACATGAGACATTAGTTACCAAACATTAAAGCGGGTAAACAACAATATATAAACTAAACTAATTCAACTCCGACATACGAGAGACCGGTAAATTATATAACATGAAACATTAGTTATTATACATCAAAATGGATAAAAATCAATATGCAAACCAAAATAACTGATTAATACTTGCTCAGATATTAGTCGCTTTGCCTGGAAGACTTTCATTGAGGCACCAACCATAGATAATGGTTCTAGTTCTGGATATTCTGATGGCTGAGTTCCTACACTAGTATAGATACTGCCGATTAGGAGAAGACCTACAAAGGGCATTGGAAGCATACACGAAGCTTATAAAAGCTTGGATCTCCAAGGAACTAAGTCTTTTGGAATTGAATGTTGCACCATAGTGTTAGTTAATTTGATAGTCATATCCATAGCATATAAGCTTTGACCTTTCTCAAGCTGAAAGGGAACACAAACAGTATTAGACGTAGGAGTCGGCTGCCATTGACAAACTAAGCAAAATGCCAAGTTTGGAAGAGAAGAAAGTACAGGAATACATCAAATCCCAAGAAACGTACATGGTCCTTATGGTCTAGATAAAAATAAACGATCTCCAAAAGACTTTTGAAATAAGATTTTACTTCTTATTTGAATAGCCTTATCAATATAAAATACTTCAAAAGAGACGTTAATTTAATTTTTTCAAATAAAATTTGTTTCTCAATCCTCACTCCTCAATATTGCCGAGTGAGTTTTTCCCTTTTTTATTAATATTATTTATTGAAATGATAAGAATGCTATAATTATTATTTATGTTTCTTTAAAAAATTAATAATAACTATTTAACGACTATTTTTTTAAGCTTATTAAAGATTATTAAACTAATACCATTACTCATTTTTTCACTTGACTTCATCAAAATGGATCAATTTGATCATCCAGCGTTTTTACATAAATTTCTAATTCATCTCACTTCATTGAACTATCTCCATCAGCAACTCCTCTCAATTCCACTTCACAAAAAAAAATGTGGTAAGGCTTTTCAACAGACGAAGATATGCATCTTGTTTATCATGATTGAATATTATAATTTGGATGCTGTCTAAGAGAATGATCAAACACACCAAAACTTTTGGGCTCGAGTGTGGGTTTATTTTCACAAGTACAAGAATTTTGATGTAGAACGGGACGAAAAATCATTTATGCCACATTGGTAATTAAATTTTTAGAGGGATAAAAATTGAGGGTAATAAAAGTAATTGGAGAGATAAAATGGTGGGTAATTAAATTTGTTGAGAAAAAATAGAGGGTAGTTGAAGGAAAGATTTGATTAAAATAATATTAATTTATTCTTATTTAATGAGTATTTTGGAGGAGATTTTGTTTTCTATTTTCTTATTTACTACATGAGTAAACAAATAGATATTTGAAAAAAAAATTAAATAATCTTTTAGAGATGCTCTAATAATAAAATTATAAGCTTCGTCAACACTACGAAGTGCAAGGAGAGTATAATTAAAGAAACCCCAAAGTCCGACTCCTTGTCCTAGCTTTTTCATTATTGTGTTGTATTTGAACATGACATGGCTAACATACATAATATAATATGGGAACAAAGGAATGAAGTACCTTAGAAACATGTATTTTTTATAGCCTTCGTGATCATGCTCTCATTAAAAAGTGAAATCAATAAAGTAGTAAGAGAGAGAGAGGGAGACAGGTCATAAAAGAAAAAGACAAGTAACTTGAATGTCTCATAATCAAGATTTGCATGGTACCAATTCTCAGCAAGGTATTCAAGATAGTCTAATTGGAAATCAAGCATAAGAATTCGAGCCATCTGACACTGAATGCATCTTAGAATATCAAACCTCATGAACCTTTGAGCTTCTTCGTATCTATAACAGTCAAGACAAGCTTTTTGACAAAGATAAAGCTTTATGATAATTCGTCAAAATGGTTGACAAATTGACCAAAACATGTGGTAAGTTTAGGCACGGAATACAGTACATCTTGACGATTTGCCAGAGGTAGGTGCAACAGTGCAATTAGCACTCCTATAAATTGAGCTCAGATTTTCATTATTGATCATTCTAAAATTTAGAGCAATTCAAGTGAAGAATTATTGAGAATGAGCAATTAGAAATTGTGAGAAATTGGCAGGTATTTTCTTCCAAGTGTGTGTGAAAAAATTAGGTGTATTTAGGCATACTAGGAAGTGAGGTTTTTTATTCAAAATTATACTCAAATAATTGTTAGTAATAAAATTATTTTTCTCTTGCTCCGTGAATAGAGGCATAATTACCGAACCACATTAAAATTTTGTGTTCTTTATTTTTATGTGATTATTCAATGCGTTTGATTGCATATTCCGCGCATAATAAGTAGTATCAAAGCCAACGATTCGTAATTGGCGTATATAATACTATTCATATATATAGTACTGTTCACATATATAGTACTATTTATAAATACCATAGAAACAAGCATTTATACTTAGGAGATAATCTATTGTAAGTAGTTTGTATTTATGCATCTTTAGAAAAGTTCTATCAATGAGACAATAAGAATTTAAGGAGTTTGGGCTTTCGATTGGGACCATTGTAACTCTTCCACTCTCTTATAAATTTTTCTAGTGCATATATTCACGTGAAATTAGCATCATAGAAGCTATTTTTAAAGTGTGAATAGTTTATTGAGAAAATAATAGAAGGTGAAACTTCCAGAATTAAGGAGAGATTTACCCAAACTATTTTAGTAGATACTTTATGTGAGAGGTGAGACGTGTCACATCGTCATGCAGCACCTGTTATTGGAGGCCAGAAGATGGATGTTAAAAAGTTTGATAGAAAAGTCAACTTTGGCATGTAGAGGCGCGAAGTTATGGACACCCTTATTCAAATTGTTCTCGATGTTGTTCTGAAAAATAAAAGACACTTGTATGATGAAGAAACTTGGTATCTTATGAATGAGCCTGTGGTCAAATTAGATCTTACTTGACCAAAGAGGTGAAATATCTGGTGAAAGATGAGGAGTGTTTGTTGACTTTGTGTTCTACATTGGAGGAAAAGTACTTGCTAAAAAGTCCTGAAAATCGTCTTCATGCAATGAGCAAGGTATATGGCTTTCAAATGAAGCATGAGATGTCAATGCATAATCATGTCTCAATATTTGGAAAGTTACTTGCTAATTTAAAGAATTTAGATGAAGATATTAAGGATGAAGTCAATGCTATGATTCTACTACACTGACTTATAGAATAATAGAGTTATTTTGTGACTACCTTAATATATGGGAAAAGTATGATCATCTTCAAAGAAGTATGCCTGCATTAACTAATTTGGAAATTCAGAATGATGTAAACTTTGTTAGCCATAGAAAAGATGATGAAGAAGAAAAAGAAGTATGGAGGAAAAAATTCTTGATCCAAATTGAGAAGCATAAATATAGCTTGATATGAGTGTTTCTTTTGTCAAAAAAACGGCCATTAGAGGAAATATTATCCAAAGGCTCAAAGGAAAGATGAGAAGAAACCAGTAGCAGCAAATATGGCATGTAAAGATTAAGACTCTGATTATTCACTAAGTATTACGCCTATAGCGCATGTGGCTAGTTTGAGTGAGTAAATACTTGATACCAGAGCAATCTATCATTTGTGTCCTATTAGAGAATAGTTTACGAATTTTCATAAATTTGAATCTAGTGCGGTTGTGATGGGGAATGATCAACCTTGTGGCACAATAAGGATAGGAAAAATTTGGCTCAAAATATTCGATGGAAAAGTTAGAGAACTGATAAAGCTAACGTTGAAGCTAATGTTACTGATGCCTATAGTGACACCACCAAGCTATAGAATGTACTACTAGGACACGTTGAAGAGAAGTATTTACAAACTTTGATGAGGTATGGACTCTTAAAAGGTATCAAAACTTATAAATTAAAGTTCTGTGAGCTTTATGTAGTAAGCAAAAAAATAAATGTCAAGTATGGTACGGCTAATCACGATACTTGTGCACAACGATATATGAGAACCAACCAAGTCTACATCAGTTGGTGGAAGCCATTATTTTGTTTCATTTGTTGATAATTTCTCTAGACGTATGTGAGTGTACACCATGTGAACAAATGATAAGGTTCTAGAGATTTTTGTGAAATTGAAGAAACTAGTGGAGATTCAAACTGGCAAAAAGATCAAAGTATTACGATCTGATAATGGGAGTAAATATACTTATGATCTATTCTTATAAGTATACCGAGTAAGGGTATAAAAAGATATTTTACGGTGAGACATACTCCGTAACAGAATAGTTTGGTTTAATGTATGAACCATACTTTACTAGAGAAAGTATGCTATATGTTATCTAAAGTTGGTTTAGATAAAAAGTTTTGGGTTGTAGCTGTGAGCAAGGCAAGTCACTTAATAAAACGGTTACCTTCTGCTGTAATTGGAGGTAAAACTCCTATAAAAATATGGTCTGGAAAGTATGCACAAAACAATGACTCCATTCGTGTGTTTGGGTGTCTAGTTTATTATCATGTAAAGAATAATAAGCTCGATCCTTGTGCAAGAAAAGCTATCTTTGTGGGATTTAAAGGTAGTGTTAAAGGTTCAAATTTTAGGATCTTAAAGATAAAAAGTTTGTGTATAGCAGAGATGTTACATTTGATGAAGCTTATATGTTAAAGGCTTTAACTTCTCAGCAGGTGAAGAACAAAAGCAATGAGATATTGAAGCGGGTGGAGTTTGATGCAACTCTATATGTACCAGTTAGTTTTACGGAGAAGAGTTCAACTTTGGAGGTGACACCAAGAGTTGAAGAATAGTTTGTTTCCGTTGATTTTCCATAAGAGGAAGAAACAACTGAAGATGTAGATGATAAAAATGAAGCTATAGCAACCAGGAGGCCAAAAAGAATAATAAAGAAAATCAAACGGCTTACGAAGTATTACGCAGATAATGAAAGTGATTATTAGAAGTTAGCCATAGAGGAAGAGACAAAGTCTCTCCATCAAAATCAGACTTGGGAACTTGTGGAGTTACCTAAGGAAAAAATAGCTATTGGTAATAAATGGGTTTACACCAAAAAAGAAAGAATCTCCAAATCAATAAACTCTTTGAAATAAGGTAAGGCTCATAGTAAAAGGTTTTGCTAAGAAGGAAGGTATTGACTATAATGAAGTTTTCTCTCTAGTCATAAAACATACTTTCATTCGTATCCTGCTTGCTTTGGTAGTAGAATATGAGTTAGAGTTGGCTTAATTGGATGTTAAGACGGCATTATTACATGGAGCTTTAAATGAGGAAATCTATATGACTCAGCCTTGTGGTCTTAAAGTTGTTGGAAATGAGAATCATATGTGTAAATTTATTAAATCTTTTTACGAGCTAGTATTTTTTTTAAGGGAGTGACAATTGAGAGGTTTTTGTTTTAGAAATTTAATTGGACTTGGTTTTAATAAATGGGCAAAGGTGTGAATCTTAGTCTGAGCTAGACTGAGCGGAGAAGAAGTGGTGGAGCAAGAATGTGATGCAAATGCAAGTATCGACACCATTACTTTGTCTTTTTTCCTTCTCTTTCTTGTATATACATGTGGACACTCATTTTTTTAAACGCAGATACACTCTTAAGTTGTGAGTTTTAATAAACTTATATTTGAATGAACTATAAAGCCGTGCAATAACTACACAGCTTAAAAGTACGTCCATATGAAAATAAAAATAAGGGCGTCATGACTATATATATATAATTGAAAAACAATAAATCACTCTATTAATAAATAATCAAAATTAATTATCATATAATCATGTATTATAATTTGTGTGGGTAAAAAAATTAAGAAAGTTAATTTTGATATCCGAATTAATTCAATATAGTTAAGAACAAAGCTTAACCTTTCAAATTAAGCGATAATCTTAATCTGTTTATGAATTCAAAGCTTATTAATTTTAAGAGAAAAAATAGAATAGGAAAAAATGCTTTTACCCAGGAAGTAAAAGCTTTCATTCACAATATACAGATGGTTTGAGCTCTAGTCGGGAGTCCCTGACTCTTTCGATATAATCAGTTTGAGCTCTAGTCAAAAGTCTCTAACTCTTTCGATATAATCTCCATCAACATAGGCTTTCTAACTGGTATTAAAATAGATTTATTGTAGAAATTGATCCCACACGGTAATTTTCCTCACAACCGAAGGAAGACGAAACTAAATTAGATCTAAAGGTGGAGGAGACCAAAATAAGCAACCATCCTGAATCCATAAGGATGAGGAGGCTGCAACAAAAAAACCAAAAACGAAAAGGAAAGGCCACTGGAGAAGGAGAGCTTTCAAAGGATTTGGTAAGGAAATGATGAAGTGCTTTCAGAGGAAATTTTTTACTCAAGATTGGGCCCACTTATTATTTGAGTTTTTTTGGCGTTAATAAAAATAAAAATCAGTAATTAATCTCATTCCTTAATCTTGTTGATATATATAAATTGAGTTTCAAATTGTTAGGGATCCTAATTGAAAAATTATTCATATAATATAAGTGTGTATTATAGATTTGGTCTAAGATCTTACCATATGGTGTAATAGTATAATGGCTTAATAGTTTTTCTACACCTTAATAAAATTTAGGATCTTAGATTACAACATTTCTCTCACACTCTCTCTCTCTCTCTCTCTCTCTCTCTATATATATATATATATATATATATATTTAGCTGAAACGAAGAGGAGATGATTGGATTTTTTGTTGATTATAGTACCGTGTGATTTTTTAATATTTTATTTTATTACTATTTTCATTTCATTTTATGTGATGTCATATTTTTCTCACTTGCATGCAATGCCTAAAAATTAACAAATTCATTAATCTAAACAATATTTCATAAAATAACAATATTCATAATTATAATAGGGAAAGAGTTAAACAAAGAGAAAAATCTAAGACATAAATTAAATAAAAATAATTTTGAAATTATAAAATTAATTAGTTGTACGTTTCAATTACCAAGCATGACAACACAATAAGATATTGAAGTCAATAGTTAATAAAAATAAATGCAACATGATTTATTCAATGCTCATTCATGGAACCGTCAATATCAAAAAGACCATCATAACTCATTTCTTAATATTCATTCATATATATAGAGCCTCGTGTGCTTCTTATTCTTCACCATTTTTTTAATTCTCATTAAGTTGTTTACAATTCAACGTAGAAATTACAAAATGTCGAAAAGTCTCAGTTTCATTATCTTGGCTTTGCTTGTAGTAGCAAGCACTAAAACCATACTTATTTCGAGCTCTAGTACTGTGCAAGAATCTAAGCCATATGTTTCATTTTCTACCAATTCTATAACATCACCTGATAGTGATGATTGCTCGGGACTTACACATGAACAATGTTTGATCAGGAGGACTGTGGATAATTACTTCTTATACCCTTCAAACCCTGTCATTGGCCCAGCAAGATTCGGTGATCTTTATTAGTTATTTCTCTTATGTCGTAAGAATACTTTTGCAATAACCATCAATTACAGAGAAATTGATGCTATATTTTAATAAAAGAAGTAATTATCCATTATGAGCATATGATTTGTTGTTGTTTCTTATATGGTATTCATTCGTTATATGTACATATCCGTGAATTAATTTATGAGCGAGCAATCTATTGAATGTTGATACTGGTTGAGCAAATTACCTTGTTAGGACTCTTTGTCTTTTTTTTTTTTTAATATCTATCTCATATTAGGGTAGGGCTACATGCAATTTAAAAATACTTTTAACACCCTTATTTTATCATTTTTTAAAAATTTTTAAACTTTTTTTCAATACATTTTTATTTTCTATTCTTATATTTAAGAGGTGGGCGTAATTTATCTATATCTTTAAGTTGATTTAAGGGCATTCATGTAATAAAACAGCTATAAAATGAAGGGGCTCATAGCAATTGAAGAAATCTTGAAATCTTAAATTATTTTCTCCTTAGTAAATAATTTCCATCTTTATAACTATGAACTCTTATAATTTTCTGAAAAAATATTTTTAATCAAAATTAAAATATATATATATATATATATATATATATATATATATATATATATTATGAAAATAGGATGGGTGTAAAAAATTTTGTTAAAAAAATAATTTATTTAAAATTTTAATTAAATTACCATTCAAATTAAGAAATAAATTAATTTATATTTAGTTATCAGTGAGCTAACATCACCTTCTAATAATATTATAAAACACCTATTTTGAATGCACCCATTAATTAAAGAACTAAAATTACTCTGTTTATTAATAGAGTAGTGATATACATTCTAAATTATTTATTCCAAAAAATTATACCAAATAATGTGGCATTCATTAATTGGTTGATAGTTCTTTACAAAATTAAAGTGAATTAATTATATTATCTTACCAAATTAAAGTGAATTGATGAATATCATATCATTTGTGATAGTTATTTAGGATAAAAAATTTGGGATATATAGCATTATTGTTACTCATAACACTCATTAAATTCCTTAAATAACCCTATCCCTTCCTTCTTATTGAACAACTTTATGAAAAAAAAATTCTCATGACCATTAATAACATTCGACTACATATAGAATTCAATAAACATAATTTTCCATATACAATGAAACATACTTTAAAGAAGAAGCCACAATGACAAATGACATGTACTCTTCATTATAGAAGTGTTCCAATCTCGGATTTTAAAGTGTGGGAAAGTCCGGGAGATTGCATAAAACGTGTAGTTTATACGTTTTAAGTTGTAAGACTATTAAATCCTGTGGTTTAATAATTTTCTCAGACTTTCTTAAATTTTAAAATTCGAATCGGATCGAGATTACTCTTCCTTAATACTTTTTTTATTTATCTATTTATTTTTTATTCATTATTAACCAAGGAAAAAGCTTTCTTCCTCAAAGAAACAAAAAACTTTCCTATGAGCCTCTAATTTATCCAATAAAAGCTTTCCTACGTACGTGAATTTGTAAAAGAAAATGCAAAATACTAAAATCTCGTTTATAGATTTCAACTCTCGAACTAAGTTGAATTATTCGGGAAAAAACTCTTTTATCTATGCATAAAAGCAATCAAAGTTGTTGCCACAATTCACAAGGCGAATCTTTGCCTGAAATCTCTCTTCAATCTATTTTCAAGTAAATAAATAAACTGGAACAAAATATAGCACATGTAATATAGGCTACCAGCTTGTGTCAATGGTATCTTTAACTTGTTTCATGAGTAATTTGTTTAGATTTTTGGGATTGTTAGGTGGTAAAAATAAGCGACTTCTCGATCTTGAAAGAAGCGGCGACAGTAGCAGTGTTAAGATAATAATTAGTTAACTGATTTGAGAAGTTTGTTAACATTAGTTTTGTTAAGTATCAATTAGTCTTAGCATTTAGTTTTCACTATTATAGTTAGTTAAGAAAGCTCCTACTGCGCCAGAGATTACTTGAAAATTTCTTAATATGTTTTAATTTTTCTTCAATTCAATCTGAACGGTAAGGGCCCTGACAATACAATTATATCATATGCTAACTCGTTTGGAGTTAAAGGTTGCTGAATAATTAGTTAACTGATTTGAGAAGTTTGTTATCATTAGTTTTGTTAAGTATCAGTTAGTCTTAGTGTTGATGCAGCTTTTCCCGCGTGCCTCAACAGTGCTTCGAACCTTCCAACAGTACCTCCAAACAGCTCGAGCAGGAATGTCTGAACTTTCTGCTCGCGGTTCCAAACAGTACTCGATCCTTCTGCTCGCGATAAGCTCGAGCAGGATTGCCTCCTTTGTCCGATTCCGCTGTCTTTTTCAGAACAGTGATTCCCCGGGCCTGCACTCACGTAAAACCGAAGTCGGGGTCGCCGGGCGTTTCCCGGCGAAAACCCTCCGACGCTCAAGTCGATGATCGGGTTTCTCTTTTTGGTATCTCCTTAGTGAGGAGACCGGAAAGATAAAAGGGCATTATTTCGCCCCTTTTTGGATATATATGATGTTTTTAGAGAATGTCGGATGAGAGAAATTTGAGAAGGAGGAACCTGTATCAAGTTACAGAAAAATCCAACTTCTCTTTCTGTATCAAAAAATCCAACCCTTCTGCCGTTCTCCTTCGTTTCCTTTTATATTCTTCTTTTCCCGCTCTTTTCCTTTCCAGGCTGTCCACTCCCACGCTAATGGTATCTGGGTCCCTCTGACAGCCAGGTTTGGCGGAATATTCCCTAGGGATGAGCGGCTGTTCCCTTAATCCGATTCACGTGGCCAGATCACCATGTCGGGCAAGCGTGCAGGGAATGATGACACCTTGGAGGCACGTGCCGGCCACCGGCAACAGTATCACCACTCCACCATGTGGGACCCTGGTCAGACATCAAAAGGTGTGCCAGGATTCTGAGAAAACGGGTCGGGTTGCCCTGGGTCGGGTCTTGTCCAGCTGTGCTCGTGAATCTCTGCGAGCAGGAGAGATGTGCTCGGTTCTCGACCTTGACCAGCTTTGACCTGAGGGACGACCACGGCGGGGAATGAGCTCTCGACCTTGACCAACTTTGACACGAAGGACGACCTCGAGCGGGAAAGAGCTCTCGTCCCTGACCGGCTTTGACACGAGGGACGACCTCGAGTAGGGAAGGAGCTCTCGACCTTGACCAGCTTTGACCTGAGGGGTTGCTCGGGCTAGGTTGCCCTCGGGAGTCTTGCTCGAGCTGGAAGGGCTTCGAGGGGCTTGTCTGATATTTACCCCATACACCTGGAAGGGCTTCGAGGGGCCTGTCTGATATTTTACCCAAACACCGGTCCCCGGTTTCTAGTCTTTTGAGTGAAGCGAGATAAGACTGAAACTCGATAATGATGGGTCGAATCGCGGCCTTTTACTCTTCCCGTGCTTCCCGGTATGCGCCACTCGAATCATTTCTCATTTAAGAGGGACACGTGGGTTGATCCCAGCCGCGTATTTGAAATTCGAAGGGACGCGACCTAAAAGGTTGTGTCCCTCGAAACGCCCGCCGCCACTCGAAAGGACGCGTCTTCCTCTTTAAAAATCCCCAACTTCTTCACTGTTCCCTCTATTTGCTTACTTTTCGTTCGAATTCAAAATTCATCCGCTCTCCTCGCTTACCGGTCTTCTTCTTTCTGTCAAGGCGGCTTCCGGCTACCCACACTTCCCTTTGTGTCCAGGTACCACTCAATTTTCCATTTCACCACTCTGTTTCTTCCTCTGCATCTTGTTAGTCCATACCCTTTGAAAAATGTCAGACCCCCAGCAACCCCGTAGGATGTCACCGGAGGACTCTTCCTCTTCTAGTGAGGCACAGCCTCTGAGTATAATCCCCGTGAGGGATTCTAGTCCCAGGAGGAATTACCCATGGTGAGACCCAGCAGCATCGGAGGGTAAGGGCCGGCCGGAGGTCCGGCGTGGGGAATACCCCATTGACTACTTAGAATGTGAAACCACTCAATCGGAGTTGAGCGGACTTAGGAAACTTACCACATTCCGATAGTGTAATTACGAGGTTGCCGAGCGAGGTGAAATCCCGGCCGTCCCCCATGGGTTTACAACCTTATTTGGAGTGCTTCGGATGGGGGTTAGGTGCCTCTCCGACCTTATTTTGGCCGGGTTTTGTGCGGGTTTCAGTCGGCCCCAGGCAGCCGAACTCGAATGGGTGGAGAGTCCTTTCCGGACTCTTCGTTTTATGGAAGCATTGCGACTGGATGAGCCCTTGGTAGGAAATCGAGACACCTCTACCAGCTTAAGTGTAGCCCGAAGGATCTTTGGTTGGTATTATCTTACCTCCAGCCTGAAGGGTAAGAAGCCCATCACTGATCTCCCTACCTCTGGTGGCAACTGGAAGAGCAAATTCTTCTTCGTTGGGGGAGAGTGGGGGCACGCTGCACTTCGTAGCGAGGGAGTCCCTCCAGTCCCGCGGCATTTCTGCATTCCAGGTCATTTATCTGCCTTGTGAATTTTACTTTTAGTTTCTCTACTCGCGTCTGTTTTCATTGTCTTGCTCTGGTTGTTTTTTGCAGTCTCCTGGGGTGCTTCTTATTCAATTAATACTCAGCTTCAAACACGTGTGCAGACTGCTCTTGCAAACGCTGAACTCGTGCAGGGAGCTGTTGACACCTCGGAGCTTTTTAGAATCCAATTTAGTTCCAAGTGAAGAAATGACTGGCAGGATGCGCGAGATGTTGCATAGGCGCGTGGGGACAACTGAAGCTGCGGGTACCTCAAAAAGACCACGAGCCGAAGGAGGTGCCCCACCTCCATCAGCTCGAGCTTCTGCTCCTTCTTGACTCGGCAGGTCGAGCGTGCAGAGCAGGGTCCTCCTCGTAGGAGACAGAGGACTGTTGACCCAGCTCGTCCCCAAACCAGCAGTGTGCAGGAGCAGAGTCAGCCCGGCCGTTCCGAGCCTTACCAGAAGGCTTTTAATGAAGAGCTGACCGACATTTATCTGCCTTACCAGAGTCAGCCCGGCCGTTCCGAGTCTTCCAGCGGCTCTCCTCTCGAGCATTGGTATCTACGACCAGGCTCAATGAGATTACTCTGAGTTCCCAGGAAGAACTCCGAGCAAAGGTTCAGAGCTTGGAGCAGGCTTTGAATGAGCAGAAGGAGGAGAATCAGAAGCTGCTGGACAAAAATATAAATTTTGCAGAGAAAACAGCAGTGGCCGACTCGAAGGTCTCTGGGCTTGAAAGGGAGTTGACTGAGGTCAAGAACGAGCTGAAGCACGCTCGGAAGGACCTGGATACTCAGAAGTCTTGTTACGAGCAGCTCATGGAGGGAGAAGCTGCTCGTCTTCAGGAGCAAATTGACACTCTGAAGGTCCAGCTTGCCACTGAGTACAACATCGAGGCGGACTCCGATTCTGATCGCCTTATGTATGCTTTTGGCAAGGCATACCACAGGCCGAACATGTCCAAGGTTGAAGGGTACGTAGCCGAGTACATGAGCAACCCTGTAGCTACTTCATCCGAGCCCCAAGGTGTGGTTAGTGAGCCGGCTCCCTCTTCTTCCAGTGCCCCTCCTGCTGGTGACCTTCCTCCTGCTGAAGCTCCTGCTGGTGTCCTTCCTCCTGCCCCTCCTGCTGGTGGTCCTGCTGCTGCTGCTGCTGATGTTCCTACTGCGATCTTTGCTCTTCCCCTCATTGTTCTGAATAACTTGGACACTTTTTTCTTCTCTTATTTTTTTTTTTTTTTACATATGTAATCTTTTCTCATGAAATAAAGAGATACATGTTTTGAACAATTCTATTGACTGCTAGTGTACACACATTTTTGTCTTCTACGTTGAGTTAACTTTGAATGTGCTTGCTGAGTAAAAAATTTTCTAAGTATTGGACATCCTATTTTCATTTATGAATGCATGGTAGAGTTTTGCTCCGACTTAGGCTAAAAGGCCTTATGTCAATTTTGCGAGCTCATTTGACTTGCTCGAGCACGCATTTGGCTCTTGCTAGACAACGTCCGCCTCGAACTTAGGCCTAGGGACTTTTGGACAAGGGTTCCTTTGAACTCCGGCTCGGACTGTAATTGACCCGAGCTTCTACTCATATTACTCCTGCTCCGGTCTTCGAATGACTCGAAGCTTGGCACAGTCACGCCTAATGAGTTAGGCTTTGGGACTTCATGCATAGGAGCTCTTCTTCTCCTCGAGCCTTTTAATCGACCCGAGCTTCTGATGACACTCCTGCTCTCGGTTTTCAAATAACCCGGAGCTTGGCACCGTCCCGCCTAATGAGTTAGGCTCTGGGACTTCCGGCCGAGGAGTTCTTCTTCTGCTCGAGCCTTTTAATTGACCCGAGGTCTTCTGATAATACTCCTACTTTGGTTTTCAAATAACCCGAGCTTGGCACCGTCCCGCCTAATGAGTTAGGCTTTGGGACTTCATGCTAGTGGAGCTCTTCTTCTCCTCGAGCCTTTTAATCGACCCGAGCTTCGATGACACTCCTGCTCTAGTTTTCAAATAACTCGGAGCTTGGCACGTCACGCCTAATGAGTTAGGCTTTGGGACTTCGGCCGAGGAGTTCTTCTTCTGCTCGAGCATTTTAATTGACTCGAGGTCTTCTGATAATACTCCTGCTCTGGTTTTCAAATAACCCGAGCTTGGCACCGTCCCGCCTAATGAGTTAGGCTTTGGGACTTCATGCCGTGGAGCTCTTCTTCTCCTCGAGCCTTTTAATCGACCCGAGCTTCTGATGACACTCCTGCTCTGGTTTTCAAATAACCCGAGCTTGGCACCGTCCCGCCTAATGAGTTAAGCTTTGGGACTTCGGCCGAGGAGTTCTTCTTACGCTCGAGCCTTTTAATTGACTCGGGGTCTTCGATAATACTCCTGCCTGCGGTTTCAAATAACTCGGAGCTTGGCACGATCCGCCTAATGAGTTAGGCTCTGGGACTTCATGCCGAGGAGTTCTTCTTCTTCCATTCTTTATTTTGAACTTGCATTATAAATGCTATTCTTATTTTTACATACATTTGTACTTTTACATATCCCATCTTGGGATGAAATATTTACATTAGCATTTCAATACAAGAAAACCTATTGAAAATACTTCCTCAGGAGTTGCGCGTTCCATGGCCTCTTGACCTCTCGTCCATCTGGATGAGCCAGCCGGTATGCTCCGGGTCCTGCTAGTTGAGTGACTCGATAGGGACCTTCCCAGTTTGGTCCAAGTACACCTTGTCTTGGGTCTTTCGTGCTCTGGTTGACTTTCCTCAATACCCAATCACCCACTTGGAATCGGCGAATGTGTACCTTTTGATTGTAATAACGAGCCACTCTTTGTTGATATTCTGAGATCTTGGCAGCTATCCTTTCTCTTTTTTCTTCCAGCAAGTCCAGGCCTGCACACATCTGCTCGTTGTTTTGCTCCTCGTTGAAGTGCTCTGTCCGGTGTGTCCCCATTCCTATCTCAGCGGGAACCACTGCTTCGTGCCCAAACGCCAAGGAGAATGGGGTCTCTCCAGTGGCCGTTTTGTGTGTGGTTCTGTAGGCCCACAAGACACCAGGCAGCTCATCCACCCAAGCCCTTTTTGCTCGCCTGACCTTGTCTTGAGGCGTTTTATAGTTTTATTCGCGGCCTCTACTTGCCCATTGGCCTGTGGGTGTGAGGGAGAGCAAAACTTCAACTCTATCCCCAGGTTCTGACAGAAGTCTTTGAACTTGCCATTGTCAAACTGCCTCCCATTATCGGTGACTAATGCATGAGGAATCCCATACCTACAAATCACATTCTTCCAAATGAAATCAGTGGTTTTACCTTACGTGATCTTTGCTCAAGGCTCCCACTTCGACCCATTTGGTGAAATAATCAATCGCGACTATGGCATGGGTGGCGGATGCTCTCCCTTCGGCGATGGCCCAATCAAATCTATTCCCACTCGAACAAATGGCCATGGCGAATTCATCGCCGTAAGGTTCTCCGGAGGCTGAGTGAGGTGGTTAGCAAAGCTCTGGCAGCTCTTGCAGCTTCTCGTCTTCTCCTGAGCATCTTGGTGCATGCGGGGCCAAAATACCGTTGCCTCGAGGCCTTGAAAGCCAAGGACCTCGAGCCGGAATGATTTCCACGAGACTCCCTCGTGTATCTCTCGGAGGGCGTAATCGACCTCCTCTTGGTCTAAACACCGCAGCAAGGGGAGAGTGTACCCCCGTCTATATAAGATCCCATCGATGAGAGTGTACACGGCTGCTTTACATCTCAATTTCCTTGCTCGTTTCTTATCGGTTAGCACTTGTCCCTTCCTTGAGGTAGGAAATGATCGGTCGCATCCGGTGTTGCTTCGTTGTTAGGTTCATCACCTCGTCCTCCTGCTTCGATACTCGGCGGGTTTTGACTTCGAGAGGATAGACTTTGGAAACTTGGGGTCCGAGGTGGCTGCCATGCGAGCTATCATATCTGCTCGAAAATTCTTCCCCCTCGGGATCTGTTCCACCTCGACTGCTCGGAAATTCTTCATTAGCTGCCTTACCCTCTGAAGGTAGGCATCCATCTTCTCCCCCTTTGCCTGAAAACTCTCGTCGAGGTGATTAGTTACCAACTGTGAGTCCGTTCGAAGCTTTATTTCCTCTGCTTTTACTACCGAGGAGAGCTTCAAGCCCGCTATTACAGCTTCATACTCGGCCTGATTGTTGGTGACTTCGAACTCTAATCTCACAGCGTATTGCATCTCCGCACCCTCTGGACTTTCGAGCACCACCCCTGCTCCTGCTCCCTGACTTCCACAGGATCCATCTACTGTGACTACCCATGCTTTGGTTGAAGCCTGGGAGCTTGATGAGGGTTCGCTCTCGGTCTCTTTACCGCTCGCGTGCACTCGACCACGAAGTCGGCTAAAGGCCGTGCTTTTATGGTTGCTCGGGGTTGGTAATTAAGGTCAAACTCAGCTTAACTCCATCGACCATTTAACCAACCTTCCGGAGGTCTCGGGCTTGTGTAGAGTTTGTACGAGGGATGGTTAGTCGATACCACCACTGAATGTGCTTGAAAATAAGGCCTCGACTTTCGGGCGCAGTGACCGAGGCTAGTGCCCACTTCTCCATGGTTGGATCACGGGGTTTACGCTTCAGCAACGCTCTGCTCGTGTAATAAGCGAGTCTTGTACTCTGATTCCTCCCTTACGAGGCCGAGCTTGTTGCCCATTGGGATCTGACCAAGTATAAAGCGAGTACCTCTCCTGCTCGAGGTGTTGATGATGTGAGACTTTTAGCAAATACTCTTTCAGTTCTTTGGAGCGCCTCCTCGCATTCAGGCGTCCATTTCGTCTTCCTGCCCTTCTTCATTTCCTGGAAGAAGACTCGGCATTTATCCAGTGGCTCGAGATACTGAACACTGTTGAGGGGCGCTCAGCTTGCCGGTCGGACTCTGTATCTCCTTGAGGTTACTGAGGGACCTCATTTCTATCACTACTCTGATCTTCTCCGGATTGGCCTCGATCCCCCTGTGACTCACCATGAAGCCTAGGAATTTTCTCGAACTCACTCCAAAAGCACATTTTTCGGGGTTTAACTTCATTCGGTACTTCCTTAGGAGTGCGAAGGTCTCCTCTAGATGCTTTACATGCTCCTCCGCGTCTCTAGACTTGGTGATCATGTCATCTACATATACCTCCATAGTCTGACCGATCAATGGCTTGAAAACCTTATTCACTAGCCTCTGATACGTTGCCCCTGCGTTCTTTAGGCCGAAAGGCATGACCTTGTAGTAGTACAGCCCCTGATTGGTGATGAAAGCTGTACACTCCTCGTCTGATTGGTGCATGGGAATTTGGTTATATCTTGAGAATGCATCCATGAAGCTAAGCAACCCGTGCCCTGCCGTAGAGTCCACCAGTTGGTCTATCTTTGGTAGTGGAAAGCTATCTTTCGGGCAGGCCTTGTTCAAATATGTGAAATCAACACACATTCTCCATTTCCCATTTGCTTTCTTTACCAGCACCACATTCGAGATCCATTCGGGGTAGGACACCTCCCGTATGAATCCAGCTTTCAGCAACTTTTCAACCTCGCAATTGATGGCTTCGTATCTCTCACGGTTCACGCACCTCCTCTTACGCTTTCTGGAACAGCATCTCTCCGTCTTGCCGACTGTGACACGCCACTACGGGTCGATCCGGGCATATCGTCATGCGTCCATGCGAACACATCTGCGTGTGCTCGCGGACATTCCACTAACTTTTCCTTCAACGGCTCGCTAAGGCCGAGCCGATTCGGACTTTCTTCTCGGGGTCGTACTGTTCTCACCTCGAGCTCCTCCAGACTTCTCTCGGCTCTTGCCTTGGTTCCTCGATTACGCCCTCGTGTCCAGCGAGGTGTCTGCATAGTTTCTTTGGCGGCTCTGACATAGCGACTCCTCGCCACCCTTTGGCTGCCTTTCACGACCCCTATAGCCCCATTTACTCGATACTTTAGGGCTAGGTAATGGGTGGACACCACGCATTGGTGATCCTCATAAATGGCCTCCCAAGAATCGCTTTGGTATGGGTTGGTTTCATCTACCACCACGAAATCCAGACATCATGTTCTTCTCGAAGGCTTTGAACCCATAGTTCTTGCCAACTTGATGATTTCTAGAGGTATTAGCTTTCCTCCCGAACCCCTTCAAGGAAGTGCTCGTATGCTCGAGGCTCGCGTCTGCTATTCCTAAATCCTCGAGCGTGGATTTAAAAAGAATATCTACTGAGCTCCCGAATCAACCGATGATTCGGTCAACTTCATTATTCGCTACATTGGCTTTTACCACGGGGCATCTTCGGTGAGAGTACAGCACCCCTCCTCATCTTCATACATCCACATGATTGGCACTGCAGAACCTTGGCCTTCTTGGCCGCGGGAGGCGATGAAGCAGGACTTCTCGGTCGGCGTGGCATATCTGCAATAGTTTTTATGGGCCTTGTTAGAACTTCCGGCCATCGTTGGACCACCTGAAATTACTCTCGTGGATGGTGGTTCCGTATCTATTTCATAGGCCTGGTCACCTTCCTCAGCCTGTTGTTCAACTACCGGGTGCCCTCCTTCTACAAACTCATCCAGGTATCGATTTCTAACTAAATCTTCTACCTGGTTTTTCAAATCACGACACCGTGATGTGGTGTGACCATGGTCTCCATGGAAGCAGCAAGCGCCCCTTGCTCACTTGCTTGGTGGCGTGGTCATCGGCGTTGGAGGGCTCGGCGATCCACGCTCCTCGACCACTGAAGTATCTCTTCAGAGATACCTTCAACTTCAGTATCTTGTCTATAAGCGGGGCTCTGTTCCACTACTTGTATTGCCCATCCCTCGGGAAGCTTCTTGGTGGGGTGGCAATGCACGATCACCCTGTTGTGACTCACTCATGTCTACTTGGTGGTGGTTGCGGGGTATGTGGCCATCGTGGCGCTTGTATTCTCTGTGATCCGGCATGGAGACACGTGAGGTGGTTGGGGACCATCCGCGGTGGGGAACTCTACGTCTGGGTTATCTGAGGCTGCCCGGTCCGCTTGCGCCTTTGGAGCTGTGTCCCTCAGGCGGGACTCCACTTTCTCCTTCCTTCTTGCTCCGGTGACTTGTTCACTCCTCGGTTTAGCGACCTTTTCTTCTTCGATTACCATGTCCGGTTTTATTTGTTCGTACGCGTCCGAATACGAACGGATCGAAGGACTCCGCAGGTTATACCATGGTCTCCCCATCCGAACACCCTCTTTTAATCCCCTTAGAGCTTGGGGATGGTTGAACGCACCAAGATCTAGGACCGATCTATGGTATCTTTTGATAAACTCCCGGAGGGACTCCCCTTCTTTCTGCCTCACCTCAGCGACTCCATCATGTCATCCTCGGGGGTTACTGCGCCCGAAATTGTTCTCGAACTCCTGCACATCTGTTCAAAACTCAAAATGCTTCCCCGTGGGAGTCTGCGGTACCATTCTCTCGCCCTTCCCTCAAGAGTGAGCGGGAAGGCCCTGCACCTCTGTGCTGCTGACAGACCTTGCACCCCTGTCATGTCATTGAACCGCTCTATGTGTACTAATGGGTCACTCTTTCCCGAATATTGCAGATCCGGGAAGCGAAAGTCACGATGGGATCGTGACACCCGTGATCTCCAGGAGAGAGGAGATTCGTTGTCCGGCGTTATTCGCCGACTTGGACTCTTTCGGTTCCTCGAAGATCTTCCACCACTTGCGCCAACTGCGTACCTCTCCTTCCAACTCCTCCACTACGAGAGGTTGGGGCATCTCCTGCAAATGTTGGCGAGACCCCTTTCCTCCATGTTTGTTTCTTCTCTCATCTGCAACATTCGGTTGCCGAGGTCTTTGGGCTTCATCTCCGCATTTTCCGAACATGAGCATTCCCTCGGCTGGACTCGGGACATCGTTGCATGCTTTTCTCTGTCCTTCCCTGAATTCTTGTAACAGGGAGGTCATAATTTCGATCTGTTTTTCCATCCGATCCATCCTTTCCTGGATCTCCCTGTTCTGGGCCTCATTGGCCACTTCTCTCAGAGTCATCGATTCTTCAGGACTTACACCTCTTCGGCTGTTTCCCCTCATCGTTGTGTTTTGTGTCTTCGATGTATTAGGAAATCGGGCTTTTCTGCGATGCCTCAGCGATGCTTCGAACCTTCCAGCAAGTACCTCCAAGCAGCTCGGCGGGAATGTACGAACCTTCGCTCGCGGTTCCAAGCGATACCATGTTGATGTAGCTTTTCCGCGTGCCTCAGCGATGCTTCGAACCTTCCAGCGGTACCTCCAAACAGCTCGAGCGGGAATGTCCGAACCTTACGCTCGCGGTTCCAAACGATGCCGATCCTTACGCTCGCGATAAGCTCGGCGGGATTGCCTCCTTTGTCCGATTCACTGTCTTCTTGAGCAATGATTCCCGGGCCTGCACTCACGAAAGCCGAGTCGGGGTCGCGGGCGTTCCGCGAAAACTCTCCGACGCTCAAGTCGATGTCGGGTTTCTCTTTTTGGTATCTCCTTAGTGAGGAAGCCGGAAAGATAAAAGGGGTATTATTTCGCCCCCTTTTTGGATATGTATGATGTTTTTAGAGAATGTCGGATGAGAGAAATTTGAGAAGGAGGAACCTGTATCAAGTTACAGAAAAATCCAACTTCTCTTTCTGTATCAAAAAATCCAACCCTTCTGCCGTTCTCCTTCGTTTCCTTTTATATTCTTCTTTTCCCGCTCTTTTCCTTTCCGAGCTGTCCACTCCCACGCTAATGGTATCCGGGTCCCTCGACGACCCGGTTTGGCGGAATATTCCCTAGGGATGAGCGACTGTTCCTTTAATCCGATTCACGTGGCGGATCACCATGTCGGGCAAGCGTGCGAGGAATGATGACACCTGGAGGCACGTGTCGAGCCACCGCAGCGATGATCACCACTCCACCATGTGGGACCACAGTCGAGACATCAAAAGGTGTGCGGGATTACGAGAAAGCGGGTCGGGTTGCCCTCGGTCGGGTCTTGTCCGGCTGTGCTCGTGAATCTCTGCGAGCAGGAGAGATGTGCTCGGTTCTCGACCTTGACCAGCTTTGACCTGAAGGACGACCTCGAGTAGGGAAAGAGCTCTCGTCCTTGACCAGCTTTGACCTGAGGGACGACCTCGAGCAGGGAAGGAGCTCTCGACCTTGACCAGCTTTGACCTGAAGGGTTGCACGGGCTAGGTTTCCCTCGGGAGTCTTGCTCGAGCTGGAAGGGCTTCAAGGGGCTTGTCTGATATTTATCCCATACACCTAGAAGGGCTTTGAGGGGCCTGTCTGATATTTTACCCAAACACCAGTCCCCCAGTGCAGGAGTGTTATCTGAAGACCTCGGGCCAATTAAAAGGCTCGAGCAGAAGAAGAACTCCACGGCATGAAGTCCCAGAGCCTAACTCATTAGGCGGGACGGTGCCAGCTTCAGGTTGTTTGAAAACCGAGGCGGGAGTGTTATCCGAAGACCTCGGGCCAATTAAAAGGCTCGGCGAAGAAGAACTCCACGGCATGAAGTCCCGAGCCTAACTCATTAGGCGGGACGGTGCCAAGCTTCGAGTTATTTGAAAACCGAGGCGGGAGTGTTATCCGAAGACCTCGGGCCAATTAAAAGGCTCGGCGGAAGAAGAACTCCTCGGCGGAAGTCCCAAAGCCTAACTCATTAGGCGGGACGGTGCCAAGCTCGGGTTAGTTGAAAACCGAGGCGGGAGTGTTATCCGAAGACCTCGGGCCAATTAAAGGCTCGGCGAAGAAGAACTCCTCGGCGGAAGTCCCAAGCCTAACTCATTAGGCGGGACGGTGCCAAGCTTCAGGTTATTGAAAACCGAGGCGGGAGTGTCATCGAAGCTCGGGTCGATTAAAAGGCTCGAGGAGAGAAGAGCTCCTATGCATGAAGTCCCAAGCCTAACTCATTAGGCGGGACGGTGCCAAGCTTCGGGTCGTTTGAAGACCGAGGCGGGAGTAATATGAGAAGAAGCTCGGGTCAATTCTGAGGCCGAGCCGGAGTTCAAGGAACCCCTTGTCCAAAAGTCCCTAGGCCTAAGTTCGAGGCGGGACGTTGTCTAGCAAAAGCCAAATGCGAGGCTCGAGCAAGTCAAATGAGCTCGCAAAATTGACATAAGGCCTTTTTAGCCTAAGTCGGAGCAAAATCTACCATGCATTCATAAATGAAAATAGGATGTCCAATACTTAGAAAATTTTTACTCAGTGAGCACATTCAAAGTTAACTCAGCGTAGAAGACAAAAATGTGTGTACACTAGCGATCGATAGAATTTTTCAAAACATGTATCTCTTTATTTCATGAGAAAAGATTACATATGTAAAAAAAAATAAAAAAAAAATAAGAGAAGAAAAAAGTGTCCAAGTTATTCAGACAGCGAGGGAAGAAGCGACATCGTAGCGAGGAACATCAGTGCAGCAGCAGGACCACCAGCGAGGAGGCGGGAGGAAGGACACCGGCGAGGAGCTTCAGCAGGAGGAAGGTCACCGGCGGGAGGAGCACTTGGAAGAAGAGGGGCCGGCTCACTAACCACACCTGGGGCTCGGATGAAGTAGGCTACGGGGTTGCTCATGTACTCGGCTACATACCCTTGACCTTGGACATGTCGGCCTGGGTATGCCTTGCCAAAAGCATACATAAGGCGATCGTGGTCGGAGTCGCCTCGATGTTGTACTCGGTGGTAGGCTGGACCTTGAGTGTCAATTTGCTCACGAGACGAGCGAGCTTCTCCTCCATGAGCTGCTCGTAACAAGACTTCCGAGTATCCGGGTCCTTCGGGCGTGCTTGACTCGTTCTTGACCTCGATCAACTCCCTTTCAAGCCAGAGACCTTCGAGTCGGCTCTCTGCATTTTCTCTGCAAAATTTATATTTTCGTCCAGTGACTCGATTCTCCTCATACGCTCATTCAAAGCCTGCTCCAAGCTCACGAACGCTTGCTCGGAGTTCTTCACGGGAACTCGGAGTAATCTCGATTGAGCACAGTCGCGAGATACCGATGCTCGAGAGGAGGCCGCTGGAAGATCTTGCACGGCACTTGAGGAGAGCAGGATTCTATCTCATCCGAAACACAGTCGGTCGACTCTTCATTAAAAGCCTTCGGTAAGGCTCGGAGCAGTGGGTGACTCTGCTCCTGCACTGCTCTGGTTTGGGGACGAGTCGGGTCAGCGGTCCTCTGTCTCCTACGAGGAGGACCACTGCTCTGCCGCTTCGACTGCTGAGCCGAAGAAGGAAGCGAGCTCGAGTGATGGAGGTGGGGCACCTCGCTCGGCTCGTGGTATTTTGAGGTACCCGCGAGCTTGATTGTCCCCACGCGCTTATGCAACATCTCGCGCATCCTGCCAGTCATTTCTTCACTTGGAACTAAATTGGATTCTAAAAAGCTCCGAGGTGTCAACAGCTCCCTGCACGAGCTCGCGTTTGCAAGAGCAGTCTGCACACGTGTTTGAAGCTGAGTATTAATTGAATAAGAAGCACCCCAGGAGACTGCAAAAACAACGAGCAAGACAATGAAAGCAGAGCGAGTAGAGAAACTAAAAGTAAAATTCACAAGGCGGATAAATGACACGGAATGCGAAATGCCAGCGGGATCTGGAGGGACTCCCTCGCTACTGAGTGCAGCGTGCCCCAGCTCTCCCCAGCGAAGAAGAATTTGCTCTTCCGGTTGCCACGGAGGTAGGGAGATCGATGATGGGCTTCACCCTTGAGTGGAGGTAAGATAATACCAACCAGGCATCCTTTGGGCTACACTTAAGTCTGGTAGAGGTGTCGATTTCCCTACCAAGGGCTCATCCAGTCGCGGCGTTTCCACAAAGCGAAGAGCCGGAAAGGACTCTCCACCCATTCGGGTTCGGTTGCCCGAGGGCGGACGAAACCAGACAAAACCCGGCCAAAATAAAGTTTGGAGGCGACTAACCCCATCCGAAGCACTCGAATAGAAGGTTGTAAACCCATGGGGGATGGTGGGATTTCACCTGCACTGGCAACCTCGAATTACACTATCGGGAATGTGGTAAGTTTCCCTAAGTCCATTCAACTCCGATTGAGTGGTTTCACATTCTAAGTAGTCAATGGGGTATTCCCAGCTCGGACCTCTGGTGGCCCTTACCCTACGATCTGGTGGGTCTCGGTAGCGGGTAATCCCTCTCGGGACTAGAATCCCTCACGGGGATTATACTCGGAGGTCGTGCCTCACTAGAAGAGGAAGAGTCCTCCGGTGACATCCTACAGGGGTTCTTTGGGGATCGACATTTTCAAAGGGTATGGACTAACGAGATGCGAGAGGAAGAAGCAGTGGTGAAATGGAAAATTGAGTGGTACACGGACACTGAAGGAAGTGTGGGTGGCCGGAGCCGCCTTGCGAGAAAGAAGAAGGCCAGTAAGCGAGGGAGAGCGGATGAATTTTGAATTCGAATGAAAAGTAAGCAAATAGAGGAGCAATGAAGAAGTTGGGGATTTTTAAAGAGGAAGACGCGTCCTTTCGAGTGGCGGCGGGCGTTTCGAGGACACGACCTTTTAGGTCGCGTCCCTTCGAATTTCAAATCTGTGGTGGGATCGACCACGTGTTCCGTCTTAAATGAGAAATGATTCGAGTGGCGAGGCAATTTGGGAAGCATGGGGAAGAGTAAAAGGACGCAATTCGACCCATCATTCTCGAGTTTCCATTCTTATCTCGCTTCACTCAAAAGACTAGAAACTGGGGGACTGGTGTTTGGGTAAAATATTAGACAGGCCCCTCAAAGCCCTTCCAGGTGTATGGGGTAAATATCAGACAAGCCCCTCGAAGCCCTTCCAGCTCGAGCAAGACTCCCGAGGGAAACCTAGCCCGAGCAACCCCTCAGGTCAAAGCTGGTCAAGGTCGAGAGCTCCTTCCCTACTCGAGGTCGTCCCTCAGGTCAAAGCTGGTCAAGGACGAGAGCTCTTTCCCTGCTCGAGGTCGTCCTTCAGGTCAAAGTTGGTCAAGGTCGAGAGCTCATTCCCTGCTCGAGGTCGTCCCTCAGGACAAAGCTGGTCAAGGTCGGGAACCGAGCACATCTCTCCTGCTCGTAGAGATTCACGAGCACAGCTGGACAAGACCCGACCCAGGGCAACCCGACCCGTTTTCTCAGAATCTTGGCACACCTTTTGATGTCTGACCAGGGTCCCACATGGTGGAGTGGTGATACTGTTGCCGGTGGCCGGCACGTGCCTCCAAGGTGTCATCATTCCCTGCACGCTTGCCCGACATGGTGATCTGGCCACGTGAATCGGATTAAGGGAACAACCGCTCGTCCCTAGGGAATATTCCGCTAAACCTGGCTGTCAGAGGGACCTAGATACCATTAGCGTGGGAGTGGACAGCCTGGAAAGGAAAAGAGCGGGAAAAGAAGAATATAAAAGGAAACGAAGGAGAGCAGCGGAAGGGTTGGATTTTTGATACGAGAAGAGAAGTTGGATTTTTCTGTAACTTGATACAGGTTCCTCCTTCTCAAATTTCTCTCATCTGACAATCTCTAAAAAACATCATACATATCCAAAAAGGGGGGGGGGCGAAATAATACCCCTTTTATCTTTCCGGTCTCCCTCACTAAGGGAGATACCAAAAAAGAGAAACCCGATTACTGACTTGAGCGTCGGAGGGTTTTCGCCGGGAAACGCCCGGCGACCCCTGACTCGGTTTTCTGTGAGTGCAGGCCCGGGGAATCACTGTTCTGAAGAAGACAGCGGAATCGGACAAAGGAGGCAATCCTGCTCGAGCTTATCGCGAGCAGAAGGATCGGGTACTGTTTGCCGCGAGCAGAAGGTTCAGACATTCCTGCTCGAGCTGTTTGGAGGTACTGTTGGAAGGTTCGAAGCACTGTTGAGGCACGCGGGAAAAGCTGCATCAACATTTAGCATTCAGTTTTCACTGTAATAGTTAGTTAAGAAGAATTTGTTATCATGCTGACATGCCAACTGAGCTGGCAAGTTAGTTATAATCAGTAGCTTGTATTTGTAAAGTGTGTAACAAAGTGATGAAGCTTCTAAATGCTTCTAGATAATTGTATATATACTGATACAACAGAGAAAAATAATAAAATTACCATTTTCCAGATTCTTAGAACTTTCTCTCCAATTTTCTTAATAAACAAACAAACTTTAACTTGGTATCAAAGCTAGATCTACAAGCTCCAATGGTTTTTTCAAGCTCAAATCCTAATACAGTGTCCTCACCTTCCTCATTTACATTTGCTTCACCAATTAAACTCGACCGATCCAATTATACAATATGGAAATCTCAAATTCTCTCAACTATTCGTGCTAATGGCCTTAAAATTTTTCTCGATTGTTCAAAACGTTGTCTAGATCAGTCTCTGCCTCATTCAATTGTAAATTATGCCTCTGTAAATCCTAATGATGCTGAGATCCCTATTACTGAAGTTGCTCGAGAGAATCCAGCCTTTACGACTTGCAAATGCAAGGATCAAATGTCTTCTATCAACTTTAAGATTCTCAGTCTTGTGGTAAATTCTGAAACCTCTCTTGAACTTTGGACTAACCTTGAACAACAATTTGGATCTGAAAATTTTACTAAAAAATTTCATCTAAAATGATGTTCAATAGCCTTAGGAAAGGTTCAATGTCTATGGCTGAATTTTTTAGAAAATTGAAGGCAATTACAGATGAATTGGCTGTAGTTGGAAGTCATGTTACCTCTCTCGATTTCCTTACTCACTTAATCTCTAGTTTAGGCTAACTCTATTATCCTGTAGTTGTGTATATTGAGGTAAATTTGGCTAAAATGACTGTAAATGAAGCCTATTCTATGTTTCTAACTCATAAAGCTAGATTGGAGGCAAATCAATTAAGTGCTAACAAAGAGGCTAAACTAAATTTTTCAGCTAATGTTGCTCAAACTGGATCTAATGCTAAATCTAGTCAGTATAATGCTAATTGGAATAAGAATTTCAGTGGAAATAATACTAGTAGTAGAGGCAGAGGTAGTTATGCTAGAGATTTTCCATAAGGCAATGGTAGAGGTAATTGGAATGGTCCTTGGAACAATGAAGGATCTAACTGGAACAATGCCTGAAATGGCATGCAATTTGGTGGTAGAGGAGGTTTGGTACTGAAAATAGAAATTTTGCTAGCAATAGTTATGGTGGCGGAGGTAATTTCAACAATGGCAATGGGAAAATGGCCGGGATCCCAACTTAGCTAATGTGATTTGTCGGATATGCTTTAAGCCTCAAACACACAAAGAATCGAGTGTAGGAACATATTTAACATAGAATTTATTCATTTATATTCCCCATGATGCTACAATTCTTATCAAGACTCAACGATCAAAACCTTCTTATCAGAACTCGACACCAGTAGCTGCTCGGCTACTCGAAGGTGATGTTGCTTATCAAGGCTGGTACATAGACAGTTGGAGCAACTCATCATCTCACTGGAAATCTGCAAAAATTAAGCCTTGGAAGAGAATACTCAGGTAATCACTTGCTACATGTTGATAATGGTCAAGGATTACATATTTCACATATTGGATATTCATGTCTTTATACATCATCTGGTTCAACTTTACACTTTAAAGACATTTTGTGTGTTCCTCATCTCACTAAAAATCTTATAAGTATTTCCAAATTGCTTGAAGATAGAACTTAACCATTGAATTTGTTTCCAATATGTGTTTTATTAAGGACCAGAAGAAGGAAGTGCATCTTGCTCAAAGGATTGCTAGAGGAGGTTTATATCAGTTACTTTCCTAAAATGATCTTGTGTCCAATTCTTGTAATCTTTCTGATGTTCTTAGATCTATGCTCTCTATTTTCAATAATTCAGCCTGTAATCTCTTAGGCAAAGTTTCAAATGTTTAAAATAAAACATGCACCCATAATAATATTGCTCAATGTTACTTGAACACTACTTTGTCTGCAAACTTATTGCATCAAAGATTTGGGCATCCCAATAAACATGTGTTGAAGTGTATATTGTCTTCACTTTAACTTCCTTCTTCAATGTCATTACCTGATTTTTGTGATGCTTGCAAATATGGTAAAATCCATCAATTATATTTTTACTCATTCAGACATATCTTTGGGGTTCAGCACCCATTCCTTCACTACAAGGTTATAGATATTATATTAACTTTCTGGATGACTATAGTAGATATTGCTGGATTTTTCATTTAACCCTCAAATCAGAAGCCTTAGCTACTTTCAAATATTTTAAAGCCTTTGTTGAAAAGTAATTTGGTTATCCTTTGAAGTTATATTTTAAAGCCTTTTTAACCAAAGGTTTTAGACATAATTGTCCACATACACACCATCAAAATAGAATAGTAGAAAGGAAGCATAGGCATATTATTGAAACATGATTAACCTTACTTGCTCAAGCAAAAATGCCTTTATCTTTTTTGTGGGAATCTTTTCATACACCTTCATTTCTCATAAACAGGTTACCAACACCTACATTAAATAACACATCTCCTTACATCAAGTTACATGATAGAAACCTGACTTTCAATTCCTTAAAACCTTTGGTTATTCTTCCTTCCCTTTTCTTAAGACCATATAGCAAACATAAACTCAGTTTTCTCACACACAAAAATGTCTCATGATTGGCTATAGTCCCATTCATAAGGGTTATAAATGCCTTGATTCATTTGGCAAAGTTTACATTACCAGGCATGTTAGGTTTAATGAATTTAAATTTCCATACTCAGAACTCTTTCCTTTTTCAAAATCTGATCAAAATTTGATCTATGTCCAAAAAAATACAAATTCTGGTCAATTTATTTCTTCAACTATATCTCTTCAAGACAGCAACTATTTACAACCTTTAGTCAATTCTGTTGTTCAAAGTGTAGGACTTGATTCAGGTAATTCTCCTATCCTTTCCATATAATATTCTTCAAATACCTCGCAATCACAAACTCAACATACTCAATCATCCTTAACACAGCAGCTACAAATACCACCAGATCAGCCAACATCAGAAACAATACTACCAGCACCCCAACCAACTCAAAATGACCATTACATGATCACCAGATCAAAAACTGGTGTATTTAAACCCAAAACATATTCAGCAGTCACTCAACGCCTTGAACCACAATCTGTTAAAGCTGCATTATTAGATTCAAAATAGAAACAAGCTATATAGGCAGAATTTGATACTCTACAGCAATATCAAACTTGGATCCTTGTTCCCAGAGAAACTGCTAGAAAAATTGTTGGCAACAAATGGGTTTTCAAGGTCAAATACAATCTTGATAGAAGTATATCTAAGTACAAGGTAAGATTGGTTTTCAAGGGCTTTCTTCAAACACAAGGGGTAGACTTCTTTGAAACATTCAGCCTAGTTGTCAAGCCCTGTATAATTAGAATCATCTTATCCCTTGCTGTCATACATCACTAGTCCATTAAACAATTAGATGTCAATAATGCCTTTCTCAATGGAATTCTTACTGAAGAGGTTTATATGCATCAACCTGAAGGTTTTTTTCATCCCCAATATCCATCTCATGTCTGCAAACTGACCAAAGCTCTTTATGGTCTTAAACAAGCTCCAAGAGCTTGGTATGAGAGATTAAAATCTGCTTTAATTCAATGGAGATTTTCAGCCTCAAAGTCTGATACTTCGTTGTTTATTATTCACAAAGTAGAAGATATAGTAGTTGTTTTGATCTATGTGGATGATATCTTAATCACTGGTTCCAATGATCAGCTTATTACAACAGTCATTCATTATTTGGGTTCTGAATTTACCATTAAAGATCTTGGAGAATTTAATTACTTATTTGGTCTTGAAATCACAAACCAAATACATAGGAGATATCCTTAAGAAGACTCAGATGATTGAGAGTAAGGGCTGTTAAACACCAAAGAGCTTGGAAAAAGATAAGGGTGAAGCTTTTGAAAATCCTTCTCTGTATAGAAGTATTGTGGGTTCACTGCAGTATCTCACACTGACCAGACCTGAGATTGCTTTTGTAGTAAACATATTGAGTCAATTTCATTGCCAGTCCATCACTGCTGATTTTGGTTTATAGTTCTATGCTTCTGGCTCTCTTCTTCTTACAGTCTTCTCAGATCCTGATTGGGGCTCGGACTTATACGATAGAAAGTCAGTAGGAGGATATTGCATTTACTTGGGAAACAATTTGGTCTCATGGTCCTCTAAGAAACAACGTATAGTTTCCAGAAGAATAGCAGAATCTGAATATAGTGCATTGGCATTAGCAACTTCTGAAACTTTGTGGATCATTTATTTAACTAGAGAGATAAAAGTCTCCATGCTGCAGATTCCAATTACTAATTGTGATAACAAGAGTGCAGAAGCATTGGCCAGCAATCCTAAGTATCACTCCAGAACCGAACATATTGAGTTGGATCTTCATTTCATTCGAGATCATATAGCACAAAAGGAGCTTCAAATCAGTCATGTTCCCAGCTATGATCAAGTGGCAGATATTCTCACCAAGCCTTTGGCTTTTGACCAGTTTCATTATTTACACTTCAAACTCAATGTTCTTCCCAGAACTTGAGCTTGAGGGGGGCTGTTAAGATAATAATTAGTTAGCTTATTTGAGAAGTTTGTTAACATTAGTTTTGTTAAGTATCAGTTAGTCTTAGCATTCAGTTTTCACTGTTATAGTTAGATAAGATGAATTTGTTATAATGCTGACATGGCAGCTGAGCTAGCAAGTTAGTTATAATCAGTAGCTTGTATTTGTAGAGTGTGTAACAAAGTGATGAAGCTGCTAAATGCTTCTAGATCATCGTATATATACTGATACAACAGACCAAACTAATAAAATTACCATTTTCCAGATTCTTAGGACTTTCTCCCCAATTTTCTTAGTAAACAAAAAAACTTTAACTAGCAGCAGGTCAACTCAAAGGTAGAGGTGACAATAGTAGCAGACAGCAAGTTGAGAGACAAAGAACAACAGCCAGCAAGCTGAGATTTTGTTTTGTTGTCTACGGTGTGAAATGTGAATGTGTAATCTGGATTTAGAAATTAGGTTTTGATTTTTTTTTTTCAGCTTGGTTATAACATGTATGTGTGTATATTATCATTATAGTGAGTTAAAGAGTATTATAAGACTATGAGCTTACATATAATGTCCTATAATATAATGTCATGTGGCTTTATTTGGAAATTTATAAAAATACCATCGGTTTCTTTTAATTTGGTTATGGTTCTAAAATTTTATACAGAGAATCAAACCGAAGAAAAATTGATTTGATTTCGAATTAATATCATCGGTGTTTATAACTATAGATACCGAACCAAAACAACAAAAAAAATCAAACAGAATCGATTTTTCTTGGGAACTGGTTCAATTCTGCCAACCCCTAGTACTGAAAATATAAACCATCCAAATTCCAGGAACAAACTAGCACTTATATGACAGCTAATAATTAGAAAAAAGTCGTAGTTTCAAAACTTTTAATACATGCATGTCAATTATTTGTTGATCTAGTTCTTTTTTCTTTTTTCATTTCATAATCTCTATTTTTTCTGTAGTTTAATAAATGAACCAGCTGAAATCCATTGCTCAAGACGAGGTGAAAGAAATGTGTAGGCTTGCCATGGGCGTCGAAGAAGAAGTAGGAAAGCTTACTAGCAATCTTCAAGTCATTCAAGCTGTGCTGGAAGATGCATTACAGAGGTAAATGAAGCACGAAAAAGCTGTTGCTTTTTGGCTGGATCAGCTCAGAGATGCATAGTACTGCATGGAAGATGCGTTGGATGAATGGATCAATGAAATAGGGAAATTACAGCTTGAGGGCAGCGATGAAGATGACGAGGACGACGACGGCAATGCTTTTGTTACTCTTTTAAGGAAGGCATGTTCCTTCTTTCCTGCAACCTTAAATTGCTTTGGTAGATTCAAAAAACTCAGTCTTCGTCATGGCATTGTTGTCAAGATTAGAGAAATCAGTGAAAAGATAGATGATAGTACCTCTCAAAAACATAGCTTTAAGTTTGTTGAGAATGCGAGTGACTAGGTTTAGAAACCAGAACGAGAGACCACGACCATCTCCTTTACTGATGAGGGGGAGATTTGTGGTAGAGTTGACGAGCAAAATTAGCTTTTAAGTAAGTTGTTAGGTGAGAGTTGCAAACAACAATAAGGCCTTTATATCATCTCACTAGTTGGGTTAGGGAGCATAGGTAAGACAACTATTGGCAACTAGCCTGCAATAATGATGAGGTGAAAAGAAACTTTGAAAAAGTTATATGGGTGTGTGTTAGACACTTTTGAGAAGATTAAAATTGACTAAGCAATTGTTGAGGGTTTAAAAAAATCTGCTCCTAGTTTAGGCTAATTCAAAGCTCTTGTGAAACAAATTAATGAATCTATTAAAGGAAATAATTTTTTTAAAGATGATGTGTGGGATGGAGATTATAAAAAATGGGACACATTCTTTCAGTGTCTAAAGAATGGTCACTATGGAAGTAAAATTCTGATTACCACACACGATGTGTCAGTTGCACTTAAGATGAGAGCAACAGATATTATCTCCATCGAAGAATTGGCTCAAAGGGAATGTTGGTCTCTGTTTAAACAGGTGGCATTTGTAGGTCGGTCATTTAAGGATTGCCAAAATTTAGAACTAATTAGACGAGATATTGCATGCAATTGCAAAGGCTTGCCTCTTGTTGCAAAGGTATCAGGGAATCTCTTACACTCCAAAAGTACAGTAAAAGAGTGGTAAAGAATTTTAGATAGTGAAATATCGAAGGTAGAAGAGGTTGGGAAAAGTCTTTTGCCTCATTTTCTTTTGAGTTATAACGATTTTCCATCCAATTCCATAGTAAAATGATGTTTCTCATATTGTGCTATCTTTCAAAAAGGCTACAATATAACAAAAGAGGAACTAATTTCACTATGGATCACTCAAGGTTACCTTAATATAGAAGAAGAAAAAGAGATGGAGATGAGTGGAGAAGAGTATTTCAACATCTTAGCAACACACACTTTCTTTCAAGAGTTTGAGAAAGATGATATTGATGATAATATTATGAGTTGCAAGACGCATGACATAGTACATGATTTTGCCTAATTTGTAAGTAGAAAATAATGTTTGTGGCTCGAAATTAATGGTATGGAAGAATCTGTCACAAACTCTTTTAGTGAGAAAGTCCGTCGCTTAGGGTTACTTCTTTGAGAAGGAGCTTCATTTCCTATGCCCATTCATGATTAAAGTCTTTTCAATCTCTCTTATTAGTAGCATCCTTCTGGAGTTATTTAATAAATTGGCATGTTTAAGGGCATTAGTTATAAGGAAATGGCACCCAATTAGATAAATTCCAAAAAATGTTGGAAAATTGATACATTTGAAATATCTTAATTTGTCTAGACTAGATATAGAGAGACTACCTGAGACTTTGTGTGAATTATATAATTTAGAAAAGCTAGTTATTAGATGGTGATGAAATCTTAGAGAATTGCCTGCTAGGATTGGGAGGTTAATGAACATGAGGAGTTTACAGAATGCTGACACTTTTTCGTTGAAGTACATGCGAATAGGGATTTCCAAATTAACCAGTCTTCGAACATTAGAAAAGTTTATCGTGGGTGGGGGTGTTGATGGTACCAGTACGTGTAGGCTTAAATCTCTAAAAAATCTTCAAATCCTTTGAGAATTTAATATAGAAGGGCTGAGTAATGTGTCACATTTAGACAAGGCTGAGAGATTAGAACTTTACAATAAGAAAAACCTCCTTCATTTGACTCTTTTGTTTGGTGAGAAAGGAGAAGAAGGTGAAGTTGTAGATGGGGAAGATGAAGAAGGGAGGGCGTAGAATGAGAAAGATAAACAACTTCTTCAAGCCTTACAATTGCCTTTGAATGTAGAGGATTTAGGGATTGGATTCTACGGAGGCAACATTTTTCCTAGATGGTTGACTTCATTAACCAATTAATCTAAGGAATTTAGAACTTGTTAGCAGCATTAACGTAAGCATTTGCCTCCTTTGGGAAATTACTCTGGAAAAACTCGTCTTATACTGCTTCAATAGTGTAAAAAGAGTGGGTAATGAGTTTTTGGGAATAGAAGAAAGTAGTGACGATGACCCCCAAATGCCATTACACAAAAAGTAAATAAGTTTCTGCACTATTACATTAGCGTCTGATGTTGAAAGAAAATTCTTGTCTAATTCAATTTTGAATAGACGCGTTTTGTTTCTAGACTTAGATAGCATTTAGGTGAATTTATGCTTCAATGATTCTAAGACAAGTAGTTTTCACCGAATACATCCAATGACACAAATTCAAGCTTTTTTAGATTTGTTTTCTTCAACAGAACTTCAATTTCTTTGTAAAAATCTTGAATTTTAAACAAAACTTCAGAATCAATCTTTAAATGTTTTTAAAAATTTTTGAAGTCAAAAGTGAATTAAAACTATAATCTTCTATTTTCGCAATCTTATCTTGATTCTTGAGATATTGTGTAACTTTTGGCTTGCCACTTAAATAGTAAAAAATAAACGTGAAAGATATTGCAATCAATCACATTGTTTTATGTAGAAGATCCAGATTAATGGCATCCACATAACTGGTATAACACTAAAGATAGTTGCATAAAAAAAATAATAACAAAAAACACATAAAATGAGAGTATATGAAAATTAGAACTTCCTATAATATAGTCTAACATGCAAATAACATGTTATAATGTAAATAAATTAAGAATTAATAAAAAGAAGTTAATTTTTGAGAAATAGAGGGGAGAATTGAAATAATCATATGTCGTTGCTGCAACGACCAATGAAATTTCAGCAAATCATACAAACCTTTTGTTAGAATTTTGACGGGTGACAACCTGAAAGAAGTGGAAAGGCCAACGCTCAGTGAACTTGTATCATTCACTTTCAATACAAAAGAGTAACAGTTCTCTCAATAGCAGCACAAACCAAGTTCAATTATGGAGTCTCAGGATCCAAAACTAATAGTGTTAATCACAGGATGTTAACACTCAGGGAGGCATAGGCCACGCGATGGCGCGTGCCTTTGCTGCCAGTGACTGCCAGGTGGTGGCCACCAACAGATCCAAGACAACAATGGCAGACCTCGAACAAGACCCCAGATTCTTTGTACAAGAGCTGGATGTTTTGTCTGAACAAAGTGTGCTGGATGTTTTTTCCAAAGTTCTTGCAAAGTTTGGAAAGATTGATGTTCTGGTTAATAACACCGGAGTCCAGTGCATTGGCCCTCTTGCTGAGATTCCAATCTCCGCTATGAAGCGAACTTTCAACACCAATGTTTTTGGTAATACCCTCCAATAGCTTTCTCTTGTAATGTATTTAATCAAATTTATGTGTGTTGGTTCTATTCTTTGTTATAATTAATTAATGATTTTAAGTAATTTTGGTTCAACTAGTAAAACTTCTTATAATGATACAAGAGGTTCGGGGTTAGAAGCTCCCACGACGAAGATTAGACAACTTAAATTTTTAAATATAACACGAATGAAAAACTAATTGCCCCAATTTCTGTTTTCACCAACTACTAGAAAAATGGCCTTTAGTGATACTATAATAGTATCACTAATTACTTTTAGTGACACTTATTAATAGTGTCAGTGATCTGGGAGTCAGAAAAATACTGACACTTGAATGTGGTGTCAAGGATTACTATTACTATAGTATTACAGATTTTATGACACTATAGTATCAATAATTACTATTATTATAGTATCACGAGTTAGTAATATCAGTAAAACAATCACCCCAATGAAATTGATACTTTATGATACATTTTTAGTATCAATGACTTTTATTAGTTATTATTGTCATTTTAAGTTTTTTCAATCTAATGATATTATTTAAAAAAGAATTTTAGTAAACTGTTAAAATGAACAATTATATATAAAATTTCTAACAAAATATTATGGCTCTTTTGTTTGGCTTTCTTCACCAAACAATCTTAAAAGAGTTTGTTACTTAATTTTGTACACACCCCAAATCGTATGGGTTCTTTGACAAAACACCATTACTTTCATACACAAACAAATCAAGCTCCATCTACAAATTTAAGGAAGATTAAAATATTAAAAAAAAAGAATAAAGATCATATCCCTCCCAGGCCCATTCCCTAGATATTGACAACTGATATGAAAAGCAAACTCAATAATTAATAAGAGTAAAAAAATTTTGTAAGAAATAATCCCTCCATCCTCTTCATCGGATTATAAATCCCTCCGGTTTTGAAAAATGAATTGTTTGTTCCGGTTATGTTCGCTTGCTTTCTGACCTTGAACTCGGATATGTCTTGGTCAAATGGATCTTCAATTGATACAATAGGATAATTAGAGATGAAAGACTTGTAGAGATCTTTGAGTGCATCTACTGAGATCTTTTGTGAACCGTCATTGTTCGCAAAAAAGACCAAAAAATTAAGAAAACAGGAAAAAAATTAAGTATTTTACCACAAAATATTAGCATCGAGGATTGAGAGTAAAGAAAATTTTACGAGTAGCACTACCCTAGAATATTGACAAGGAAAGCCACAGTAAAAGCAAGCGAGCAACAAGCTGCAGTCGCTGTAAATGCGATTCTTGCTTGTAGTGTAGCAGACAACAACTGCAGCTTGCTTAGTCGCTGCAGCGAGAAAATGCAGACCACTACTTGTCGCTGCGATAGCAATTGCTACTACTATAGAATAAGAAGCGATTGCGATTGCGGCGGCAGAAGCTGCAGACACAGCGACTTCTGCTGCAGTTCCCTCTGTAGTAAATGTAGGCTGCGCTTGTGGTGTAGCACCAACAACTGCAGTTGCTGCAGTCAGTAAATGCATGACATACTTGCTTATCGCTATGACGGCAGATAGCTGTAATTATTCTTCGTTGTAAAACAAGAAGCGATTCTGATTCTTTGCGGTAGGAAGCTGAGCACTAGCGGCTATAGCACTCGCTAGCCGGTGCAACCTGCTGCTGTTCCTACTCGTAGTAAATGCATTGCTGCTTGTGGTGTAGCGACGAACAATCTGCACTGCTTGTCGTTGCGGTTCAGTGCGACAAGCGGCAGAAAATGCAGCTACTTGCTTGTCTCTGCAGCAGCAGCAATCGCAGCTCATCGCTTGTGCAAATTGGGACTCATTTTCTCTTATCAAGAACATGCCCCTTGTCTGCTTGCATTGGTTGCAGCTGCAATTCCTGGTCCACCTCCACCACCACCACAAACAGATATAGGATTTCAGCATCATATTAAGATACTCTAACAAAGTAATGTTAGTTAAAGCTAAAATAGCAAATAATCCGCCAATCTCAAGCTCTATTTACAGCTACATTCAAGTTCCAGCCAATTCAAGTGTCACATCAAAATCGACAACGAAAATGTTTACTAGTCACTGCAAATCTATTATTTCACACAAATAGAAAATATTTACTAGTCACTACAAATAGAAAAAACAAGACCTCATCCATACTTTGAAAGTCTGAGTTGCCTTATTGAAATACTCCTTGGCCTCATCACGGTCAGAGTCAAAAAGCATGAGAAGTATGAGCATTTCCCAAACACCACAATGTGTCGTGTCTCATGGGTGTAACCATCAATGCCTCCTCTAGCTTTGAAATTGCATCTGGCACATCATTAAATTATCTTTTGTTACTCTTCGGAAAAGCAAGCAATCAAAAATAAGATATCATCCAATCACTGGACTCTTTAGCATCTAGTTTGTATAGAAACATGAACAGGATACACCAGAACAGATTCGATGTCAAACAATTGCAGCAATGAATAAACCAATCAACATACCAACCATAAAGCCACAACATCTACAGACAAAAGATTGAACCCATTCACTTCTCTTCTCTTCTCTTCTCTTTTCACATACTTTCCCGAGCATCCAAACATACAACAAACACAATGCAAAAACACCCCACACCCCGAAATTCATCTCCGAAATTGATAGCGATTCGTTGTTCAGTCGATCACACATCGACTTCCACATACATAATCAAAATTCAAAACAAACAAATGAATCGTTACCTCATCCTTGAGGCTTTTATCAATTTCTGGAGATTCCAAATGCTGATTTTCAATATCATTACTCCAGCACTCTTCTTTCTCTATCAAAAACAAACACAAATGAACTCCAATTTTGAAACAAAAGAATTATATTGAAAAAAATTAAAAAATAATAATAATAAAAACAAATTTTACCTTCAGATCAAAACAGAGATGAAAACAAAAACACAAAATCTTGAGTGAAGTAATTTCTAGCATAAATTCTAAAAATCGAACCAAAATGAAGCTCACGGTGTGTTTATTGGAGCGAGTAGTATGAGAAATACGAGCGCGATCGTCTCTGATACGAAAGCAACCGAAGAAACAGCCCATGGCTCTCGAAACGGTGACGTCTAGGAACCTCACTACCGATCTGCAAACACGACCGATTTCTCGATGATTCAGACGTCTAGGAACCTCACTTCCTCTCGAAACGGTGACGTCCCACCGCCTTGCTGGACTACCAACGAAACCCTAGCCATCATCAATGCCTACTGTGCCAAGTGGCTCTCTCTCAATCGCGGCAACCTCAGCACCTCCGATTAGGATGCCGTCTCCTCTGCCGTCTCCGAATCCACTCCTAGAGTTAAAGAGATCGAGCATTTGGGTTTTTTTTTATGTTTTTGTTATTATATTTTTGCTTTTTAAATCTTTAAAACATACAAATTAAGTGTTCAACATGGCTCAATGATTTGCGTTTCGAATTGTAAAATTTTAAATTCTAGAAGTCTCAAGTTCGAGTTGCAACTAAAACAATTATTAATAATTTTTTTTTTATCTCTGATACTTTAGTTTTAGTGATTATTGATGTTTAATTTACTAAAACACTAGTATCAATAACTTCTAATACCTACTTGTTAATAGGTATATTTATTCACAATTACTGATATTTTTTGCTAAGTATCAGTAAACTAAGTGTCAGTAAATGTTATTTTTCTAGTAATGACCCATGACAGAAATTTTGATGAATTTTTTGATGTTTGATGCCGTCCAGAAATTTTCACTTAGTTTTTATTTACACATAACTCCTTGCACTAATATGTATTTGTATAATTGATGGATATGCCAAGCTACATTTTTCTTTTCTTTTATAGGTTCGATGAGGTTGATTCAAGCTGTTGTTCCCCCACATGGCATCTAGGAAAAATGGGAAAATCGTAAACATAGGAAGTATTGCTGCTATGGCCCCTGCACTATGGGCTGGTGTCTACTCTGCATCTAAAGCTTCTATCCGTCAACTCACTGATACATTGAGGTTATTTAGTACATGATTTATTAGAAATTTAGAATCTTTTGTAAGGTGATTGAGAGATGGAACACTAGTTTTAATCTGTTTCATGATAAAGCCACGATTGGAGCTGATGCATTTTGGGATTGATGTGATCAATGTAGTCCCAGGGGATATAAGATCAAACATAGGAAACTCTACCATAGCCAGCTACAACCGGATGCCGGAGTTGAAATTATAGAAGCCATTCGAGCAAGCTATTAGAGAGAGAGCGTATCATTCACAAGGATCCAAATCTACTCCTATTCAAGTGTTTGTAAAGGATATTGTGGCTGTTGTCCTGAAGAAGAATCCCCCTGCTTGGTTATCCTCTGGCCATTTTCCAACCTTAAAGGGAGTCATGTACCATTTGTCCATTTTCGTTAAAAGATTTCATGATGAAAAAAGTAGCTAAATGTTGAGTTCCGAATTGCATCAGGACGGAGATATTCCAAAGCTTTCTTCTCATTTTGCGTGTTTCTTCATCATTGCTTATCTTGGCATGGTTAGCTAAATCATTAATATCTAAGTGTAGTGAGCACAAGGCTCATGAATTTTTATTTCCATTTAACCCTATTTAATACATGTTTGGTATTAGTTCCTTGCACTGCAGCACTAAATTTTATATAAGTTCATTCTTAACAGCTTCAGTTGACTTCCCCTTCTTAATTTGATTTTATATTAGAGATTAATCTAAAGATGTCACTGTTATTAGATTTCAATCCGAATAGAATCAAATTCATATGTAGAGTTACAAAAAACGAGTACAGTACAACCGGAGTAGCAATATTTTTTCTTTTTGAGATACAAAACCAACCGCAACAACTCTTGTTTTCCAACCACGTCCAGAAGTGAGGCTACATCACCAAAGCTTTCTAACTGCCCACTAAAATCTGTCTAGTACCGTAATTTTTTTACGGTATTAATAATCTTTTAATTGTGTACTATTAAATTTAATAAATAGTACACAATATTTGTATAAAAGAGAAAAAATAATAATTTAAAAATAATTGTAACTGTTTTATTAACCGTTTAAGGGTGGAAAATTTTTGTAAAATAAATGACTACTACTAGAGTTTGAGACAATTTTACTTGAATAGAATATGTAATTTTAAAATTACTTTTCAACCCTCCTTTACATTTGTAATGCGATAATCTTTTTGAATATCAATGTTTCAAAATTTATTAAGTCTAAGATATAATATATAGTAGGTTATCTAACATAAATCAAATAAATAAGTTGCAATAGTAAAATTTATAAATGAAGTAACACCAATAAACGACACAACTAAATATGTATATTTAAGTAAACGTTATAAATTGCATCAATAAACTCATAAGCGAGATTGTTTGTTCAAAATTTCATTCAGGCATTTCATCAAACAGCCAGTTCATTAATACAAACACTTGACCTTTCTCAACATTTTTTATGACTAGTCGTTTTTCTGACTATTGGCAAATAAACTTTTGTTTCCAGCGTGCTTAATTGAATGGCCCAATTGATCAAATTTAAACCAAGAACAACTGGAAATCTTCGATTTGTCCAGAATGAATTGCATTTTCTTGAGAAATAGATGGGAAAAATTAATAACACCACCCCATAAAACAATGACGGACCTCGAACAAGATCCTAGGTTCTTTGTACAAGAATTAGATGTTTTGTTTGAACAGTGTGCAACATGTTTTGTCCATTGTTCTTCCAAAGTACGGAAAGATTGATGTTTTGGTTAATAACGCTAGTGTCCAGTGCATTGGCTCCCTTGCTGAGATTCCTCTCTTTGCTGTGGAGCAAACTTTCAACACCAATGTTTTTGGTAATTACCAATTCACTCTCCACCTTTGTTATAGTTTGAGCTAATTGTTTGGGTAATACGGAGCAGGTCCCCTCGAGGACAATCCAGCTCGAGTAGAAGACCTCAAGGTCAACCCAGCTCAAGTAGAAGACTTGACCGCTGGCACAAAAACGACCTTACTAGGAGTCAAAGCTGGTTAAGGTCGAGTGCCCCAAGGTTGATCAAACCCCGAGCTCTTTCTTCTTTTGCTCGAGGTCTTCGAGCCCCCCGCGCATGACTCAATCATGCTAGCAACGACATGGAGAAAGTACAAAATTCAAGCATAGCCGATTCGAAACAGTTGGGTCCTTCCTTTTGACAACTCAACGCGATGATCGGTGCTTGGCCAACATCCCAAGCGGTATGTTCCTGGGGCTATAAGATCAAACATAAGGAACTCTACAATTGCCAGCTACAATAAGATACAAGCCATTTGAGAAAGTTATAAGAGAGAGAGCTTTATTTTCACGAGGATTAAAATAAACTCCTGCTGAAGTGTTCGCAAAAGAAAGCGTAGTCACTAGCTGAAGAAGAATCCTCGACTTGGTTCTCCTCCGGCCATTTATCAACCTTAATGGGAATCATCCACCATTTGCCTCTTTTGTTAAAGATTTTATCATCATAAAAGTGGTCAAGTTTTGAGTGGAGCAACAGTTGAGGAGGTGGAGGCAGCAAATCAACGGTGGGTGTAGTTCAAAAATCAGTTAAAAGTTGGGCCCCCTTGAGAAGTGGTTAAGTTAGTTACTACTACAGTAAAATAAAATAAAATAAAATTCTATATATATGATAGCCGTCATTTCTTTTTTATGTACAATTTATTGAATGGATGATAAATTTTATACAAATTTTAATTTTTAATTTTCACAATTTACATCATTCGATATGTTTTTTTTCATAAAAACCTTAAAAGAAGGCTTGTATTATTATTTTTTTAACGAAATATTAGGAAAATAGATTTTAAGAGGTCTCTAGGGGAAGTTAGCGCCACTTTCTCAAAACCCAAAAAAACAAAAATGTTGAGGCTTGTAATATTAGGCCCAATAATGCCTAATGTGAACTTATTAAAGTAAGAAGATAAATATTTGGTGGTCAACTTTTACATTATGAATAGCGGTGATAAAAATTTTAAAAGCTAACTCAAAAATGGCGGAGGGATAGGAATAGGTTCTGCAGATCCCATAACTATCACGGCCACTCCACGTCTCAGTGCCGTGACTTAAAGGACCTAGTGGAAGATCTGGTGAGGAACCAGTACTTGGACGAATTCATTGGAGGAGGACACCCAGTAGTCGAGCAGACAATGGCGGAGGATGATCGGGCCTACGATACAGACTGCGAGTAACTTGCTGTGAGGGTAATAGTAAGGGACCAACAATGGGAAGACACTCAAATAGAGCCAGAAAGAACTATAGCCAGTATGTCTCTACTAGCCGGGAAGTTCTGCTCACTGTGCCTACTGTGAAGAAGGCCAGAACAAGGCAAGTTCCCATCATGTGGACAGAAGAGGACGAGGAGGGGGTTCTGTACCCCCACGAGGATGCCTTGGTTATAAAGGCAAATGTTGCAAACAGGGAGCTCAACCAGATATTGGTAGATGCGGGGAGCTCAGTGGACATTCTCTTCAAGTCCACCCTGGATGAAATGGGGATAGCAGATGCAAGGTTCGAGCACACGAGCACTTCCTTGAAAGGATTCGGTGGAGGAAGGCTAACCCCTTTGGGGATTGTGAATCTGTTGGTGACCATGGGTTCGGCCCTTACCAGGCAATATTAGGAAGGCCTTTCATGAGGATCAGCCAATCGGTAATGTCCACCCACTACTTGGCACTAAAATACTGCTTAAATGTAGCAGTAGAGGTTGTTAAGGGTGATCAGCGGGTCACGAGAAGCTGCTATGCAACAGCGGCTAAGGAGGCAATGCAAGTGACGTCGCTCGATGCCAGGGGTGAGTCAATGAGAGGGAGACAGGAGCCCGCCGAAGAACTGGAGGAAATCGTGGTAAGACCAGACGACCCAGAGAAGAAAGTTAAGATTGGCTCGGGCATAAGCGAGCCGCTGAGGAGAAGTCTGGTCGAGTGCCTGTGATCTCATTTGGATGTGTTCACCTGGTCGCATGAAGACATGCCGGGGATTGACCCGAAGGTGGCAGGCCACAGGCTGGCAGTGAGAAAGAATGCGAAGCCGGTTAAGCAGAGGAGGATGTACTTCAACCAGGAGAGATATGACGCCATGAACAGCGAGGTGGAAAGGTTGTTGAAGGCGGGATTCATCAGGGAAGTTAATTATCCCGAATGGGTCTTGAATGTGGTATTAGTAAAGAAGGCAAGTGGGAAATGGAGGATGTGCATGGATTTCACAGATTTGATCAAAGTCTATCCAAAAGACGGCTTCCCTTTGCTGAAGATAGACCAATTGGTTGACTCTACAGCTGGACATGGACTGCTTAGCTTCATGGATGCATTTTCTGGCTACAATTAAATCCTCATATTTGGGCTACACGAGGAATGCACAGCCTTCATCACCAACTAGGGCCTGTTCTGCTACAATGGAAGTCTACAACTAAATCCCCATATTTGGGCCACATGTATCAGAGGTTGGTGAATAAGATTTTTAAGCCCCTGATTGGCCACACAATGGAAGTCTATGTCGACGACATGATCACCAAGTCCAGGGATGCAGAAGAGCATGTCAAGCATTTGAAAGAGACCTTCACGCTCTTGAGGGAGTATCGGATGAAGCTTAACTCCGAGAAGTGTGCTTTTGGAGTGGGTTCGGGGATGTTCTTGGGCTTCATGGTCAGCAACAAAGGAATCGAGGCCAACCCAGAGAAAATAAGAGTAATAGTAGAGATGAAGTCCCCGCGCACTCTCATAGAAATATAGAGCCTTGTGGGTAAACTGGCAGCCTTGAATAGGTTCATCTCTCGTACGACGAATAAGTGCCATATCTTTTTCCAGGAGATGAAAAAGGGGAGGAAGATGAAGTGGACACCAGAATGCGAGGTGGCATTCCAGCAGTTGAAGGAATACTTGTTAAAGGCCCCGTTGCTATCAACGTCGCGAGCGGGAGAAGTCCTCTACCTATACTTGGCTGTGTTGCAATGGGCAACAAGATCGGTTTTGATAAGAGAAGAGTCAGGGGTGCAAAACCTTGTGTATTACACGAGCAGGGCTTTGTTGGAGGCTGAGACTTGGTATCCCCAGGCAGAGAAATGGGCAGCATGTAGCAACGGCCTGAAGGCGAGGCCTTATTTCCATGCACAATCAATAGTGGTCCTGACGAACCAACCACTAAGGTAAATCCTGCACAAACCGAAGACCTCGAGAAGGTTGGTAAAGTGGTCAATAGAGCTCAGCGAGTTTGATGTCAACTACCAGCCCCGAACAATAATTAGAACACAAGCCTTGGTAGATTTTATGGCTGAATGCACAGAGTCAGGCAAATGAGCTAACAACGAGGCTATAATTACAGGACTGAAGCTCGCATTAGTGGCAAAGGCAGAAGAGGTGAAGGTCCGGACAGATTCCCAACTAGTGGCAAACCACCTCAATGAAAGCTTCCAAGCAAAAAGCGAGAAGATGGAGGCCTACCTTCGGAAGGTGAGGCAATTGGTTGGGAAGTTTCGAGCGGTTGAAGTGAAATAGATTGCGAGAGGGAAAACTCTAAAGCAGACGTGATAGCCCGGATGGCTGCTAGGTCAGACCTCAAAATGCCCAAGTCGATTCCTGTGGAGATCAGGACCAACTCGAGCATCGAGCAGGAAGACGAGGTAATGAACATGACCTAGAGCAGCACCTGGATGGATCCAATCATTGCCTACCTCAGGAAAGAGACAATACCTGCCGATAAGAAGCAGGCAAGAAAGATGAGGTGTCAGGCAGTAAGGTATGCATTGATCGACGGGGTACTGTACAGGCGAGGATACACCTTACCGCTGTTACAGTGGTTGGACGAGGAAGAAGCTGATTATGTGCTCAGGGAAGTGCACGAGGGGATTTGTAGAAACTACTCTGGAGCAAGGTCTCTAGCCTTTAAAGTTTCAAGGAAAGGGTACTTCTGAGCTAGGATGCACAAAGACGCACAAGAAAAGACCAGAAGCTGCAAGAGTTTTCAAAGCTTTGCTAATCACATAGCTCAACCGCGAAGAACCTCACTGTGATGAATTCACCATGGCCCTTTGCCCAATGAGGGATTGACCCGATCAGGCCACTGCCAAAAGAAAGAGCATCTGCAATGCATGCAGTGGTGACAATCGATTATTTTACTAAATGGATCAAAGTGGAAGTATTGAGCAGCATTACAGAAAGCAAGACCACTGACTTTATTTGGAGAAATATGATTTGCAGGTATGGAATTTCCCACACGCTGGTTACTGATAATGGGAGGCAGTTTGACAACAACAAGTTCAGAGACTTTTGTACAAACATGGGGATAGAGCTGAAGTTCTGCTCGCCATCACACCCACAGGAAAATGGGCAAGTGGAGGCTGCGAACAAAACCATTAAACACCTCTTGAAGACCAGGCTGAGAGAGCAGAAAGGAGCGTGGGTGGACGAGCTGCCTGGTGTGTTGTGGGCTTATAGGACTACGCATAAGACTGCTACAGGAGAGACACCATTTTCCTTGGCTTTCAAGCACGAAGCAGTAATCCCAACAGAGATAGGGGTAGACACACATCGGACGGAGCACTTCGACAAGGAGCAGAACAACGAGCAGATGTGTGCAAACTTGGATCAATTAGAGGAAAAAAAGGGAAAGGTCAGCAGTGAAGGTGGCAGAATATCAACAGAGGGTGGCCTGCTACTATAACCAGAACGTACACATCCACTTATTCAAGGTGGGGAACTAGTTACTTAGAATAGTGAACCAGAACACTAAGGATCCTAGGCAAGGGGTGTTAGGCCCGAATTAGGAGGGTCTCTACAGAGTCTCGCAAGTAGCAGGTCTGGGGGCATACAAGCTATCTTATCCGAATGGACGAGAAGTTAAGAGGCCATGGAATGCCCAGCACTTGATGAAATATTTTCAGTAAGTTTCCTTGTATTACAAGCATTGATATTCAATTTCTCTCAAAATAGAAGTGTGTAAAATCCTGTACATGAATAAAAGCAAGAAAAACGCTTCCGAAATTAATACAATGCAAGCAAATTAAAGCTTATAAAAACACATAAATGCAAAGGCTATAAGTCTCAAAGCCTAAACTTAAGGCGAGAAGGTGCCAAGCATATGCCTACAAAAGGCTCGAGCAAGATAAGCTCGCGAAGAAATGCAAATGCCATAAGTCTCAAAGCCTTAACTTAAGGCAAGATGGTGCCAAGCATAAGCCTACAAAAGGCTCGAGCAAGATAAGCTCGTGAAGAAATGCAAAGGCCATAAGTCTCAAAGCCTAAACTTAAGGCGAGCCGGTGCCAAGCATAAGCCTACAAAAGGCTCGAGCAAGATAAGCTTATGAAGAAATACAAAGGCCATAAGTCTCAAAGCCTAAAATTAAGGCGAGACGGTGCCAAGCATAAGCCTACAAAAGGCTCAAGCAAGATAAGCTCGCGAAGAAATGCAAAGGCCATAAGTCTCAAAGCTTAAACTTAAGGCGAGACGGTGCCAAGCATAAGCCTACAAAAGGCTCGACCAAGATAAGCTCGGGAAGAAATGCAAAGGCCATAAGTCTCAAAGCCTAAACTTAAGGCGAGACAGTGCCAAGCATAAACCTACAAAAGGCTTGAGCAAGATAAGCTCGCAAAGAAATGCAAAGGCCACAAGTCTCAAAGCCTACACTTAAGGCGAGACGATGCCAAGCATAAGCCTACAAAAGGTTCGAGCAAGATAAGCTCACGAAGAAATGCAAAGGTCGTAAGTCTCAAAGCCTAAACTTAAGGCGAGATGGTGCCAAGCATAAGCCAACCAAAGGCTCGAGTAAGATAAGCTCGCGAAGAAAAGCTAAGGGCCGTAAGTCTCAAAGCCAAACTTAGGGCGAGACAAAGTGCCAAGAGTAGCCAAACAAAGGCTCGAGTAGGATAAGCTCGTGAGGAAAGGTTGAAGGCCACAAGCTTCAAACCCTAGCTTAAGGCAAGACGAAGAGCCGAACGCAGTCAGGATGAGCTCGTGCACGATAAGCTCACCTAGAAAAATACTACAGCCATAAATCTTAAAGCTTGTTCGGGTTAAGGTAAAACAGCCAAGATTCGTAAAGGGACAGTCCAATTGTTCATATTTCGGCAAGGCAAACAAGAAATAAACCGTAGTCCTGAGGATAAGGGAAAAAACTCAAAGCCTGCTGGAAATTAAAAGTACGAAGGTAAAAAGAGAAAATATTTATCTTTTGTTTCATTATTGAGATTACAGTACAAGTAAAAAAAAAAAAAAAAGAGGTCAATCATAAGCCAGTCAAGGAGCTGGAGCAATCGAGCTATGCAGCGAGGCTCGGGGGCTTGAGGAGGAGAAGTAGCCTGAGGGTCCTTCTCAATTGTGGGAGCAGCATGGACTTCTTCAGGTGGAGGAGCAGCTTATCCAGGCCTCACAGCAGCCACGTCTAGAAGAGCATATGGATCCCTTGGCTTCTGGCTTCGGGCATCCTGCTTCGATCATATCGGCGTCCACACCCGCCTCGAGCTTGGATATGTTCAACTCTAGGTACTCCTTACCCAATGATATTAACTTCAATGAAACTTTTGGTTCATTCTCTTATTCCTTATATTTTTACTCTTGCATAAAAGTTAGTACATTATTTTTTGGAACCGCCTTTTTCTTTTTTAATGTTATTTAAGATTATTTAGTAGCTTGCGAGGGTGTTTTCCAGAGTGATGATAGTAGTTATTTGGGTAGCTTTGTACTATATTTGGGGTTGAACACAGTTTGCTTTTCTGAAATAATGGCAGCTATTTTGGTGGTTGAGTTAGCTTATTGTAAAGGTTGGCATAAAATTTGGTTGGAAGGTAAAGAAAGAATGTCATATATGAGTAGTGCAAAAGCATGCTCTGGAACAAATTTCATCGTGAATCTGCATATTTTATAGCACATAAACCGACGTGATTGCTACCAATATTAGATCTTCTACTTTTCACGTAATGCATTCTTGCGTTTCTTTATGTTGCCTCAAAATTTCTTCTCTAGGTATCTCTACAATAATGTTAATATCATTCAGACATAATCTCTTGAGGTTATACTGTTCCCCAAGCCTGATTAGCAAATAACCAATTCAAAGCACAAAATATTAGTACGGAAATTCTGTAAGAGATATTGTAACCTTAAGTTGCCATTTTATATGACTTGATTAACTCTTGGTTTACATGTTGAGATGTAGCTCTGAAGGTTGTCATTATCCTCTCATCTTTAATAAAGAAGCATCGCCTTTTGTTGCTTGAGCAAAGACGATTAAGGGAGCTGCAGCTGCTACGACAAACCAACCAAATAGTGAAATTCTTTGCTTGTGATGTCCATTGATTGACATGTTTGAGCTTTATAATTTTTCTTATTAAGACCAGTAAGAATGAATTTTCTTATAAGTGCTTTTAATACTTGTTTAGGGAATGCCGAGCAGCCCTGCTCGAGGGCAAACCAGCAGAACAGATGACCTGATCACTAGCACGAAGACACCCCTACTCGGTGCCAAACCTGGTCGAAGTCAAGTGTTCTAAAGCCCGTCAGGCTCGGATATTCCCAACTTACTCGAGTAAGGTCACAAAGGTCCTTAACCACCGAGCTTATCCTGGTCGCTTCAACAAACAGCACCATGAAATGGATGAAACCAGAGCTCGAGCAGAGTAAACCCGAGCATGGCAGCCCCCTCCCCCGATAACTTGTCACAGCGATCGATGACTGACAGGCATCCCCCACGCCGTAGGGTCTCGTCACTATTACCGATGACCGGTGCACGCCTCCATTATATCTATCAGAAAGGCACAGGCACCCCCAAGTTGTACCACAGTAACCCATAGCTATCAGAAAGGAACAGGCACAATTAATGCAGGGGAAGGCGCCCAAGTAAGGGTGGCGGGAAAAAGGAGGATATATATACTAGACAAAGGGTAAGCTAAGGGGGTTGGGAATTCCATTTTCTTTTTCTTGGATTTTTCTCTTGGATTCTCTATATCTCCTTGAGTCCTCTATTTTTTGATTTCTCTCAGATTTAGAGAGACTTCGCAGAGAATCAACTCGATTCATCGACTTGATGTCGGAGGGTTTTCATCGAAAAATATCCGGCGACCCCTGATACTTTTTCTGTGAATACAGGCAGGAAGACATCATAACTCCAGCAAATGAAGAATGCAGAAGCAATCTGAAAATCCTGCTCGAGTGACCAGAAACACGCATCAACAATACTCCACCCTTTACGTTCAACAAATGGTTAAAAAATCTATAATCGAGACGCGGCTAAGCAATAAATTATTCAAAAAAATGGACGAAGGAAGAAAGAAAGTAAACGGCAACTTTGATTTCAATTGATAATAAATTCAATTAGATTTTACACTTTTGAAATTGTAGCTTGACAAACAAATCTCTGTACCTTTGATATATGAGATGTTAAGAAGATATAGGTAGCGGTATTCTTAAAAAAAAAAGAGAAATCAGAACCAAGTCAAGATGATAAGGATCAACCCCTCTTTCTTGCGCCAAAGATCTTACAATTTCCGAAGGAACTGGAGTTACATCTCTTTTCCATTTCCATTCAAGAGTTCTTATGTCTTTCTTCGCCCCTTTAAGCCCCTGAAAATTTGACAAAACTATTAACTACTTCATTTATAAATTTCATAGTAATAGAAATACAAGTCCTACCAAAACAGAATTTTGAACTTGCTATCCTCTAGCCGGAGGCATTTGCAAATTACATTTGGCCTCATGAATTTGAATGGCAATAAATTCAAATTGAGATTTTCACAGCGTATGAGCATTATGAACATCCAGGAGAAGTTTGGATGCAATTTGTGAGATCTAATACACTGTTGAACTGAAAAAAAAGTTCCTGCTTCTCAAAACCAGAGACACAGTGCAAGGACTGAAGAAAAAATTATGCTAAAGTCTGGTATCAGTTCAATCGCCAACCTAAAACTTCAGCCATTGTCTTCAGAAATTGAAAGGAATTGCTATTTAAGTCACAGTTTCTTATGGACCAAGTTGTTATCCACTGAACCCGATAAGGAAACAGGTCGAACTTGTCCCTTAGTCACCTCAACAAGTCTGGCGTGTGGCCACCACCACTCAGTATGGCAATTCTATTGTGGCCCTCGCCAATTGCTCTTCTTAGAGCTTCAATTGCAGCTATGTTCCTCTCGCCAACGATAACATAACTCTTCTCCGCATCTGCTGTCACTGGAGTGAACCTGTACGATAGATACTTTGATCAATTCACTAATTGGCAAGACTTTGCACTAAAAAAAATTAAAACACACATAGGACAACACAACTGTGCATCATTTTTGTTCCCACCCACCATCCCCAACATTTTGCTAAAATGATGCATATATTATACCTAGATAAAATATAGTAAGCAAATAAGCAATCTCAATAGGAAATGGATACAAGTAAGCCAAAGAACCTAATGGTATGTTTGGAACTGCAATGCTTTAACTTTGAAACCATAAGCTATTTTGTAAAAATAACTACTTTTACTAGGTAACTAATATTTACCATCCACCCACACACTTTACTGCAAGCAACTCCATTTCACAACGACTGTAAAAGCCATAATGCCTTAATTACAAACATAACTTTAAAACAAACAGTTTAAAAACTTTTAAGGTTGCAGATTTATTACTACTAGCAAACAACCAATAGATAAAAATAAAAGTGTGGAAGATCAGAGTACTCCTATTAGAGATTCTCTATTAGAACTGAATGATCGCAAACTGTAGCATGCTTAAAATCATTTTTCATCCATGGCAAAGATAAGTCACTGTAATGATTTAATTATTAACCAAAAAACCACAATTACCAGACCTGTGTAGCCAAATGTAACAAGTGAAATTTAACTCCAATATACAGGAGACTGGTAAATCATATAACATGAGACATTAGTTACCAAACATTAAAGCGGGTAAACAACAATATATAAACTAAACTAATTCAGCTCCGACATACGAGAGACCGGTAAATTATATAACATGAAACATTAGTTATTATACATCAAAATGGATAAAAATCAATATGTAAACCAAAATAACTGATTAATACTTGCTCAGATATTAGTCGCTTTGCCTGGAAGACTTTCATTGAGGCACCAACCATAGATAATGGTTCTAGTTCTGGATATTCCGATGACTGAGTTCCTACACCAGTTTAGATACTTCTGATTAGGAGAAGACCTACAAACGGCATTGGAAGTATACACGAAGCTCATAAAAGCTTGGATCTCCAAGGAACTAAGTCTTTTGGAATTGAAGGTTGCACTATAGTGTTAGTTAATTTGAGAGTCATATCCCTTGCATATAAACTTTGACCTTTATCAAGCTGAAAGGGAAGACAAACAGTATTAGACGTAGGAGTCGGCTGCCATTGACAAACTGAGCAAAATGCCAATTTTGGAAGAGAATAAAGTACAGAAATGCATCAAATCCCAAGAAACGTACATGGTCCTTATAGTCTAGATAAAATAGAGCATCCCCAAAAGACTTTTGAAGTAAGATTTTACTTTTTATTTGAAGAGTGTTATCAATATAAAATATTTCAAAAGACACATTAATTTAATTTCTTCAAATAAGATTTATTTCTCACTCCTTACTCCTCAATATTGCCGAGTGAGTTTTTCCCTTTTTTATTAATATTATTTATTGAAATGATAAGAATGCTACAATTATAATTTATGTTTCCTTTAAAAAATAATAATAACTATTTAACGACTATTTTTTTAAGCCTATTAAAGATTATTAAACTAATACCATTACTCATTTTTTCACTTGACTTCAACAAAATGGGTCAATTTGATCATCCAGCATTTTTTACATAAATTCCTAATTCATCTCACTTCGTTGAACTATCTCCATCAGCAACTCCTCTCAATTCCATTTCACAAAAAAAGAAAATGTGGTAAGGCTTTTCAACGGACAAAGATATGCGTCTTGTTTATCATGATCGAATATTATAGTTTGGATGCTGTCTAAGAGAATGATCAAACACACCAAAACTTTTGGGCTTGAGTGCGGGGTTATTTTCACAAGTACAAGAATTTTGATTTAGAACGGGACGAAAAATCATTTATGCAACATTGGTAATTAAATTTGTTGGAGGGATAAAAAATTGAGGGTAATAAAAGTAATTGGAGAGATAAAATGGTGGGCAATTAAATTTGTTGAGAAAAAATAAAGGGTAGTTGAAGGAAAGATTTGATTAAAATAATGTTAATTTGTTCTTATTTAATGAGTATTTTGGAGGAGATTTTGTTTTTCTATTCTCTTATTTACTACATGGGTAAACAAATAGATATTTGACAAAAAATTAAATAATCTTTTCGAGATGCTCTAATAATAAAATTATAAGCTTTGTCAACACTAGGAAGTGCAAGGAGAGTATAATTAAAGAAACCCTAAAGTCTGACTCCTTTCCTAATTCTTCCTTATTGTGTGTTGAACATGACATGGCTACCATATAGAATATAATATGGGAATAAAGGAATGAAGTACCTTAGAAACGTGATCATGCTCTCATTTAATACATCAGTTTAAAAAGTGAAATCAATAAAGTAGTAAGAGAGAGATAGTGAGAGAGGGAGACAGATCATAAAAGAAAAAGACAAGTAACTTAAAGGTCTCATAATCAAGATCTATATGGCACAAATTCTCAGCAAGGTATTCAAGACATTCTAATTGGAAATCAAGCATAAGAATTCGAGCCATCTGACACTGAATGCATATTAGAATGTCAAACCTCATGAACCTTTGAGCTTCTTCGTATCTATGACAGTCAAGACAAGCTTTTTGACAAAGATAAAGCTTTATGATAATTTTTTAAAAAGCTTGAAAAATTGACCAAAACGTGTGGTAAGTTTAGGCACTGAATACAATACATCTTAACGATTTGCCAGAGGTAGGTGCAACAGTGCAATTTCAGTCCTATAAATTGAGCTCAGATTTTTATTATTGATCATTCTAAAATTTAGAGCATTTTCAAGTGAATAATTGTTGAGAATGAACAATTAAAATTGTGAGAAATTGATAGGTATTTTCTTTCAAGTGTGTGTAAAAAAATTAGGTGTATTTAGGTACTAGGAAGTGTGGTTTTTTACTCAAAATTGTACTCAAATAATTGTTAGTATTACAATTGTTTTTCTCTTGCTCTCGTGAATGGAGGCATAATTACCGAACCACATTAAAATTTTGTGTTCTTTATTTTTCTGTGATTATTCGATGCATTTGATTCCATATTCCGCGCACAATAAGTGGTATCAGAGCCAACGATTCGTACTTTGCATATATAATACTATTCATGTATATAATACTATTCACATATATAGTACTATTTATAAATACCGTAGAAACAGTCATTTATACTTAGGAGATAATCTATTGTGAGTAGTGTATATTTATGCATCTTTAGGAAAGTTCTATTAATAAGACAATAAGAATCTAAGGAGTTTGGGCTTTCAGTGGGACCATTGTAACTCTTCCACTCTCCTATGAACTTTTCTAGTGCATATATTCAAGCGAAATTAGCATCATAGAAGCTGTTTTTTAAGTGTGAATAGTTTATTGAGAAAATAATAGAAGGTGAAACTTTCAGATTTGGGGAGAGATTTACGCAAACTATTTTAGGAGACACTTAATGTGAGAGGCGAGACGTGTCACATCGTCATGTAGCACCTGTTATTGGAGGCCAGAAGATGGATGTTAAAAAGTTTGATAGGAAAATCAACTATGGCATGTGGAGGCACAAAGTTATGGAAACCCTTATTCAAATCGATCTCGATATTGTTCTGAAAAATAAAAGACACTTGTCTAATGAAGAAACTTAGGATCTTATGAACAAGAAAACCTGTGGTCGAATCAGATCTTACTTGACCAAAGAGGTGAAATATCTAGTGAAAGATGAGGAGTGTTTGTTGACTTTATGCCCTATATTGGAGGAAAAGTACTTGCTAAAAAGTCCTGAAAATCGTCTTCGTGCAATGAGCAAGGTATATGGCTTTCGAATAAAGCATGGAATATCAATGCACAATCATGTCTCAATATTTAAAAATTTACTTGCTAATTTAAAGAATCTAGATGAAGATATTAAGGATGAAGTCAATGCTATGATTCTACTACACTCACTTCTAGAAGAATAGAGTCATTTTGTGACTACCTTAATATATGGAAAAAGTGTGATCATCTTCAAAGAAGTATGCCTACATTAACTAATTTGGAAATTCAGAATGATGTAAAAATTTTGAAAGAGCATCATTTGAAACCTTGTTAGCCATAGAAAAGATGATAGAGAAGAAAAAGAAGTATAGTGGAAAAAATTCTGGATCCAAATTGAGAAGCAGAAATATAGCATGATATGAGTGTTTCTTTTGTCATAAAAAGGGCCATTGGAGGAAATAGTATCCAAAGGCTCAAAAGAAAGATGAGAAAAACCAGTAGCAGCAAATATGTCATGTAAAGATTAAAACTCTGATTATTCATTAAGTATTACGCTTATAGCGCATATGGCTAGTTCGAGCGAATGGATACTTGATACGAGAGCAATCTATCATTTGTGTCCTATTAGAGAATAGTTTATGAATTTTGTAAAATAAAATATGGTGAAATTGTGATAGGGAATGATCAATCTTGTCGCACAATAAGGATAGGAAAAATTTGGCTCAAAATATTCGATGGAAAAATTAGAGAACTGATAAAGCTAATGTTGCTGAGGCGCATAGTGACACCACAAAGCTATGGAATGTACTACTATGACACGTTGGAGAGAAGTATTTGCAAACTTTGATGAGGTATGAACTCTTAAAAGGTATCAAAACTTGTAAATTAAAGTTCTGTGAGTATTGTGTAGTTGGCAAAAAAATAAATATCAAGTATGGTACGACTAATCACGATACTTGTGCACAACAATGTATGAGAACCAACTAAGTCTGCATCAATTGGTGGAAGCCATTATTTTGTTTCATTTGTTGATAATTTCTCTAGACGTATGTGAGTGCAAACACCATGCAAGTAAATGATAAGGTTCTGGAGATTTTTGTGAAATTCAAGAAACTAGTATAGACAAAAACTGCAAAAAGATCAAAGTATTACTATCTTATACTAGGAGTAAATATACTTATGATCTATTCTTATAAGTATACAAGAGTAAGGGTATAAAAAGATATTTTACGGTGAGACATACTCTGCAACAGAATGGTTTGGTTAAGCGTATGAATCGTACTTTACTAGAGAAAATATGTTATATGTTATCTAAAGTTGGTTTAGATAAAATGTTTTGGGCTGCAGCTGTGAGCTACACAAGTCAGTTAATAAACCGGTTACCTTCTGCTGTAATTTGAGGTAAAACTCCTATAAAAATGTGGACTGAAAAGTATGCACAAGACTATGATTCCATTCGTATGTTTGGGTGTCTGGTTTATTATCATGTAAAGAATAATAAGCTCGATCCTTGTGCAAGAAAAGTTATCTTTGTGCGATTTAAAGGTAGTGTTAAAGGTTCAAATTTTAGGATCTTAAAGATAAAAAGTTTGTGTATAGCAGAGATGTCACATTTGATGAAGCTTCTATGTTAAAGGCTTTAACTTCTCAGTAGGTGGAGAACAAGACAAATGAGATATTACGGTGGGTGGAGTTTGGTGCAACTCTATATGTACTAGTTAGTTCTATAGAGAAGAGTTCAACTTTGGAGGTAGCACCAAGAGTTGAAAAATAGTTTGTTTCTGTTGATGTCCTAGAAGAAGAAGAAACAACTGAAGATGTAGATGATAAAAATGAAACTATAGCAATTAGGAGGCCAAAAAGAACAATAAAGAAACTCGAATGACTTGCGAAAGACATAGTGGCAGCCTATGCACTTCCTCCTATTGATAATGACATCCCTAAGAAGCATTACGCAGTAATGAAAGTGATCAGTAGAAGTTTGCCATAGAGGAAATGATGAAGTCTCTCCATAAAAACCAGACTTAGGAACTTGTGGAGTTACCTAAGGAAAAAATAACTACTGGTAATAAATGGGTTTACACCAAAAAGAAAGAATCTCCAAATCAATAAACTCTTTGATACAAGGTAAGGATCATAGTAAAAGGTTTTGCTAAGAAGGAAGGGATTGACTACAATGAAGTTTTCTCTCCAGTCATAAAACATACTTCCATTCGTATCCTGTTTGTTTTGGTAGTAGAACATGAGTTAGAGTTGGCTTAATTAGATGTTAAGACGACATTATTACATGGAAATTTAAATGAGGAAATCTATATGAATCAGTCTTGAGGTTTTAAAGTTGTTGGAAAGGAGAATCATATGTGTAAATTTATTAAATCATATGTGTAAATTTGATGCAAATGCAAGTATCAACACCATTACTTTGCCCTTTTTCCTTCTCTTTTCTTGTATATATATGCAGATGTTCTCATATTTTTAAATGCAGATACACTATTAAGTCGTGGTGTTTAATAGACTTATATTTAAATAAACTATAAAGTCATGCAATAACCACATAACTTAAAAATATGTTCATATGAAAATAAAAATAAAGACGCCCATACTAGAGAATTACTATATATATATATATATAATCTAAAAATAATAAATCACTCTATTAAAAAATAATCAAAATTAATTATCATATAATCATGTAATATAATTTGATTGGGTGAAAACATTAAGAAAGTTAATCCTGATATCCGAATTAATTCAATATAGTTAAGAACAAAACTTGACCTTTCAAATTAAGCGATAATCTTAATCTGTTTATGAATTCAAAGCTTATTAATTTTAAGAGAAAAAATAGGAAGATACAAAAGAATGCAACAATATATTATGGGCCCACTTGACAGGAAAATATAATATTTCATTAAACAAATAACAACAGAACAATAATTTGCAGTACATCATCAATAAATATTACAGAGATCAAGATATAAAAATCTGTAGTAACCAACTGGATTAACCCATAAAATCTTACTAAAGAATAGGAAAAAATGCTTTTACCCAGGAAGTAAAAGCTTTCATTCACAATATACAGATGGTTTGAGCTCTAGTCGGGAGTCCCTGACTCTTTCGATATAATTAGTTTGAGCTCTAGTTGGAAGTCTTTGACTCTTTCGATATAATCTCCATCAACATAGGTTTTCTAAATGGTATTAAAATAGATTTATTGTAGAAATTGATCCCACACGGTAATTTTCCTCACAGCCGAAGGAAGACGAAACTAAATTAGATCTAAAGGTGGAGGAGACCAAAATAAGCAACCATCCTGAATCCATAAGGATGAGGAGGCTGCAACAAAAAAACCAAAAAAGAAAAGGAAAGGCCACTGGAGAAGGAGAGTAAGAGCTCCCTCTCCAGGGATTTGGTTAGGAAAAGATGAAGAGCTTTCAAAGGAAATTTTTTACTCAAGATTGGGCCTACTTATTATTTTAGTTTTTTGGCATTAATAAAAATAAAAATTAGCAATTAATCTCATTCCTTAATCTTGTTGATATATATAAATTGAGTTTCAAATTGTTAGGGATCCTAATTGAAAATTTATTCATATAATATATGTGGGTATTATAGCTTTGGTCTAAGATCTTACCATATGGTGTAATAGTATAATGGCTTAATAGTTTTTCTACACCTTAATAAAATTTAGGATCTTAGATTACAACATTTCTCACACACTCTCTCTCTTTCTCTCTATATATATATATATATATTTGGCTGAAACAAAGAGGAGATGATTGGATTTTTTTGTTGATTACAGTACTATGTGATTTTTTAATATTTTATTTTATTATTATTTTCATTTCATTTTATGTGAAGTCATATTTTTCTCGCTTGCATGCAAGGCCTAAAAATCATATGTTTCTCGCTTGCATGCAATGCCTATAAATTAACAAATTCATTTAATCTGAATAATATTTCATAAAATAATAATATTTATAATTATAATAGGAAAAGAGTTAAACAAAGAGAAAAAGCTAAGACATAAATTAAATAAAAATAATTTAAAATTATAAAATTAATTAGTTGTATGTTTCAATTACCAAACATGACAACACAACAAGATATTGAAGTCAATAGTTAATAAAAATAAATGCAACATGATTTATTCAATGCTCATTCACGGAACCGTCAATATCATAAAGACCGTCATAACTCATTTCTTACTATTCATTCATATATATAGAGCCTCGTGTGCTTCTTATTCTTCACCATTTTTTTAATTCTCATTAAGTTATTTACAATTCAACGTAGAAATTACAAGATGTCGAAAAGTCTCAGTTTCATTATCTTGGCTTTGCTTGTAGTAGCAAGCACTAAAACCATACTTATTTCGAGCTCTAGTACTGTGCAAGAATCTAAGCCACATGTTTCATTTTCTACCAATTCTGTAACATCACTTGATAGTGATGATTGCTCGGGACTTACACATGAACAATGTTTGATCAGGAGGAGTGTGGATAATTACTTCTTATACCCTTTAAACCCTGTCATTGGCCCGGCAAGATTCGGTGATTTTTATTAGTTATTTCTCTTATGCTGTAAGAATACTTTTGCAATAGCCATCAATTACAGAGAATTGATGGTATATTTTAATAAAAGAAGGAATTATCTATTATGAGCATATGATTTGTTGTTGTGTCTTATATGGTATTGATTCGTTATATGTACATATCCGTGAATTAATTTATGAGCAAGCAATCTATTGAATATTGATACTGATTGAGCGAATTATTTATTTAAAATTTTAATTAAATTACCATTCAAATTAAGAAATAAATTGATTTATATTTAGTTATCAACGAGCTAATATCACATTCTAATAATATCATAAAACACCTATTTTGAATGCACCCATTAATAAAAGAACTAAAATTACTCTGTTTATTAATAGAGTAGTGATATACATTCTAAATTATTTATTCTAAAAAATTATACTAAATAATGTGGCATTCATTAATTGGTTGATAGTTCTTTACAAAATTAAAGTGAATTAATTATATTATCTTACCAACGAATTGATGAATGTCACATCATTTGTGATAGTTATTTAAGATAAAACATTTTGGATATATAGCGTTATTGTTACTAATAACACTCATTAAATTCCTTAAATAACCCTATCCCCTTCCTTCTCATTGAACAACTTTATGAAAAAAACAATTGTCATGACCATTAATAACATTAGACTACATATAGAATTCAATAGACATAATTTTCCATATACAGTAAACATACTTTAAAGAAGAAGCCACAATGACAAATGACCTGTACTCTTCATTATAGAAATGCTCCAATCTCGGATTTTAAAGTGTGGGAAAGTCTGGGAGAATGCATAAAACTTGTAGTTTATACGTTTTAAGTTATAAGACTATTAAATCCTGTGGTTTAATAATTTTCTCAGACTTTCTTAAATTTTAAAATTCTGAATCAGCTCGAGACTACTCTTCCTTAATACTTTATTTATTTATCTATTTATTTTTTATTCATTATTAACCCAGGAAAAAGCTTTCTTCCTCAAAGAAACGAAAAACTTTCCTATGAGCCTCTAATTGATCCGATAAAAGCTTTCTTACGTACGTGAATCAGTAAAAGAAAATGAAAAATACTAGAATCTCGTTTATAGATTTCAACTCTCCAACTAAATTGAATTATTCGGGCAAAAACTCTTTTATCTATGCATAAAAGCAATCAAATTTGTTCCCACAATCCACAAGGTGATAGTAGCAATGTTAAGATAATAATTAGTTAACTGATTTGGGAAGTTTGTTAACATTAGTTTTGTTAAGTATCGATTAGTCTTAGCATTAGTTTCCGTATAGTTAGTTAAGAATTTTGTTATCATCTTGACATGGCAGTTGAGATGGCAAGTTAGTTATAATCGATAGCTTGTATTTGTAAAGTGTGTACCAAAGTGATGAAGCTTCTAAATGCTTCCGGATAATTGTATATATATTGAGACAATAGAGCAAAATAATAAAATTACCGTATTCCGATTCTTAGAACTTTCTCTCCAATTTTCTTAGTAAACAAACAAACTTTAACTTGGTATCGAGCTAGATCTACAAGCTCCAATGGTTTTTCAAGCTCAAATCCTAATATAGTGTGCTCGACTTCCTCATTTACATTTATTTCACCAATTAAACTCGATCGATCCAATTATACAATATGGAAATCTCAAATTCTCTCTTACGTTCGTGCTAATGGCCTTAAAGATTTTCTCGATTGTTCAAAACGTTGTCTAGATCGAGTCTCGCCTCATTCAATTGTAAATTCGCCTCAGTAAATCCTAACTGAAGTTGCTCGAGATAATCCAGCCTTTAAAGCTTGCAAACGCAAGGATCAAATGTTGTTAAGGCGGCTCATGTCTTCTATCAAGCTTAAGATTCTCAGTCTTATGGTAAATTTTGAAACCTCTCTTAAACTTTGGACTAACCTTGAACAACAATTTGGATCTGAAACTTTTGCTAAAAGGTTCATCTAAAAATGATGCTCAATAGCCTTAGGAAAGGTTCAATGTCTATGGCTGAATTTTTGGAAAATTGAAGGCAATTACGGATGAATTGGTTGTAGTTGGAAGTCATGTTACCTCCTTGATTTCCTTACTCACTTAATCTCTAGTTTAGGCCAACTCTATTATCCTATAGTTGTGTATATTGTGTATATTGAGGTAAATTTGGCTAAAACGATCTGTAAATGAAGCTTATTCTATGTTTCTAACTCATAAAGCTAGATTGGAGGCAAATCAAATGAGTGCAAACAAAGAGGCTAAACTAAATTTTTCAGCTAATGTTGCTCGAACTAGATCTAATGCTAAATCTAGTCAGTATAATGCTAATTGAAATAAGAATTTTAGTGGAAATAATACTAGTAGTGGAGGCAGAGGTAATTATACTAGAGATTTTCCACAAGGCCAAGGTAGAGGTAATTGGAATGGTCCTTGGAACAATGAAGGATCTAACTGGAACAATGCCCGGAATGGGATGCAATTTGGTGGTAGAGGAGGATTTTGTACTGAAAATAGAAATATTACTGGCAATAGTTATGGCGGCAGAGGTAATTTCAACAATGGCAATGGGGAAAATGGCCAGGATCCCAACCTAGCTAATGTGATTTGTCAGATATGCTTTAAGCCTAAACACACAACAACCGAGTGTAGGAACATATTTAACAAAGAATTTATTCTTTTCCATTCCCCATGAGGCTACAATTCTTATCGAGTACTCAATGATCAAGACCTTCTTATCGAACTCGGTACCAGAGTCGCTTTTCGGCTACTTGAAGGTGATGTTGCTTATCAAGGCTGGTACATAGACAGTTGAGCAACTCATCATCTCACCAACAATCTGCAAAACTTAAGCCTTGGAAGAGAATACTCGGGTAATCACTTGCTACATGTTGGTAATGGTCAAGGATTACATATTTCACATATTGGATATTCATGTCTTTATACATCATCTGGTTCAACTTTACACTTAAAAGACATTTTATGTATTCCTCATCTCACTAAAAGTCTTATAAGTATTTCCAAATTAGTTGAAGATAGAACTTAACCATTGAATTTGTTGCCAATATGTGTTTTATTAAGGACCGTAAGAAAGAAGTGCATCTTGCACAAAGGATTACTAGAGGAGGTTTATATCGATTACTTTCCTAAAATGATCTTGTGTCCAATTCTTGTAATCTTTCTCATGTTCTTAGATCTATGCTCTCTACTTTCAATAATTCAGCCTGTAATCTCTTAGGAAAAGTTCCAAATGTTTCAAATAAAACGTGCAACCATAATAATATTGCTCAATGTCGCTTGAAAACTACTTTGTCTACAAACTTATTGCATCAAAGATTTGGGCATCCCAATAAACATGTGTTGAAGTGTATACTGTCTTCACTTTAACTTCCTTCTTCAATGTCATTACCTGATTTTTGTGATGCTTGTAAATATGGTAAAATCCATCAATTACATTTCTACTCAACGAGGATCAAACCACAACTCCTTTATAGCTCATTCACACGGATCTTTGAGGGTCCAAAGACTCGTTCCTTCACTACTAAGGTTATAGATATTATATTAATTTCGGATGACTATAGTGGATATTGATGGATTTTTCCTTTAACCCTCAAATCGAAGCCTTAGATACTTTCAAATATTTTAAAGCCTTTGTTGAAAAGCAATTTGGTTATCATTTGAAGTTGCTGCAATCAGATTGAGGAGGTGAATATAGAAGCTTGAACATTTTCTTGAAGAAGAAGGAATAGGTTTTAGACATAATCGTCCACATACACACCATCAAAATGGAGTAGTAGAAAGGAAGCATGGGCAAATTGTTGAAACATGATTAACCTTACTTGCTCAAGCAAAAATGCCTTTATCTTTTTTGTGGGAATCTTTTCATACAGCTTCATTTCTCATAAACAGGTTACCAACACCTACATTAAATAACACATCTCCTTACATCAAGTTATATGATAGAAACCTGACTTTCAATTCCTTAAAGCCTTTAGTTATTCTTGCTTCCCTTTTCTTAACACCATATAGCAAACATAAACTCAGTTTTCACAAACAAAAATGTCTCATGATTAGCTATAGTCCCATTCATAAGGGTTATAAATGCCTTGATTCATCTGGCAAAGTTTACATTACCGGGCATGTTAGGTTTAATGAATTTGAATTTCCATACTCAGAACTCTTTCCTTTTTCAAAATCTGATCAAAATTTGATCTATGTCCAACAAAATACAAATTCGAGTCAATTTATTTCTTCAACTATATCTCTTCAAGACAATGAACTATTTACAACGCTTTAGTCAATTCTCTTGTTCCAAGTGCGGGACTTGATTCGAGTAATTTTCATATCCTTTCCATACAACATTCTTCAAATACCTCTCAATCACAAACTCAACATACTCAATCATCCTCAACACGACGAGCCACAAATACCACCAAATTAGCCAACATTAGAAACAATACTACCAAGACGCTAACCAACTTAAAATGACCATTACATGATCACCGGATCAAAAGCTAGTGTATTTAAACCCAAAACATATTCAACAGTCACTCAACGCCTTGAACCACAATCTGTTAAAGCTGCATTATTAGATTCAAAATAAAAACAGGCTATGTAGGCAGAATTTGATACTCTACAGCAATATCAAACTTGGATCCTTGTTCCTAGAGAAACTGCTAGAAAAATTATTGGCAACAAATGGGTTTTCAAGGTCAAATACAATTTTGATAGAAGTATATCTAAGTACAAGGCAAGATTGGTTTTCAAGGGCTTTCATCAAACACAAGTGGTAGACTTCTTGCACTTCTTGCTATTGATAATGACATCCCTAAGAAGCATTACGCAGTAATGAAAGTGATCAGTAGAAGTTTTCCATAGAGGAAATGATGAAGTCTCTTCATCAAAACTAGACTTAGGAACTTGTGGAGTTACCTAAGGAAAAAATAGCTATTGGTAATAAATGGGTTTACACCAAAAAGAAAGAATCTCCAAATCAATAAACTCTTTGATACAAGGTAAGGCTCATAGTAAAAGGTTTTGCTAAGAAGGAAGGGATTGACTACAATGAAGTTTTCTCTCCAGTCATAAAACATACTTCCATTCGTATCCTGTTTGTTTTGGTAGTAGAACATGAGTTAGAGTTGGCTTAATTGGATGTTAAGACGACATTATTACATGGAGATTTAAATGAGGAAATCTATATGAATCAGCCTTGTGGTTTTAAAGTTGTTGGAAAGGAGAATCATATGTGTAAATTTATTAAATCTTTGTACGAGCTAAAGTATTCACCAAGACAGTGGTACAAGAGATTTAATCAATTCATATAATGGCAGAAATTCACCAGAAGTGAACATGATCATTGTCTTTACTTTAGAAGACTACAAAATAGAGCTTTTATCTATTTGTTATTTTATGTCGACGATACACTTATAGTTTCAATGAATAGAGGTGAGATTAAGAGATTAAAAAAGCAACTTGCTTCTAAGTTTGAGATGACAGACTTGGAAGATGCACAGAGAATACTTGTGATGGAGATTCTCTGAAAGCGTGTAGTTGACTCAAATGTCTTATTTAAAAAATGTGTTAGAAAAATTTAGTATGGATGACAAAACTAAACTGATATGTATTTAAAAAATACTTGTTATATGTATTTCATATACTAGTGTTGTGGGTAGTCTTATATATGCTATGGTGTGCACAAGGCCCGATATATCTCAAGCCATAAGTATGGTTAGTCGATACATGCATAATCTGAGTAAAGACCATTGACTTGTGGTGAAGTGGATTCTCCAATATCTATATAGGACAGTTGATATTGAGTTATTGTTCAAGAAGGATTGTGGTCAACAATGTGTTGGGTATTGTGATTCTGATTTTGTTGGAGACCTAGAGAAGCAAAGATTGATAGCGGGCTATATATTCATATTGGATGGAGGTCCAGTCAGCTAGAAGTCGATTCTACAATCGACAATTGCTCTTTCCACTCACGAAAGCATAGTACATGGTTACAATTAAAGTCTGTAAAAGAAGTTATCTAGTTGAAAGGCTTGTCGGGTGATTTGAGAATAATCTAGGAGAACATTGAGGTCTTCCGTAATAATTAAAGTGTAATATTCCTTGCGAAAAATCAAACATATCATGCTCGGAGAAAACACATAGATATGAAGTATATTATGTGAGGGAAGCTATCAAGAACAATGTTGTGTTATTAAAGAAGATCAATACCAAAGATAAACCATCAGATATGTTGACAAATGTGACTTCTAGAGTTAAGTTTCAACATTGCTTGAAACTAATTTCAAATTCTTTGAATGTGTTGAGTTCGGAGAATTTTTGGACTACGATTAGTTTGATCCCATATTTTGGGTACGTGGGCACGAACAGAGATGCATCCATTTTTTAGATGATGGTCCATTAGTAGTAGGCTCAGATTAAGGTAAATCTTCACCGACGTGGAGATTTGAGAAAGTCAAGACAAGCTTTTTAACAAAGATAAAGTTTTATGATAATTTGTCATAAAGCTTGGCAAATTGGCAAAAACGTGTGGTAAGTTTAGTCTTTAAATACAGTACATCTTGACGATTTGCCAGAGGTAGGTGCAATAGTGTAATTTGCACTCCTATTAAATTGAGCATAGATTTTCATTACTGATCATTCCAAAATTTAGAACAATTCAAGTGAAGAATTATTAAGAGTGAGCAATTAGAGATTGTGAGCAATTGATAGATATTTTCTTTCAAGTGTGTGTAAGAGTACTAGGTGTATTTAAGTACTAAGAAATGAAGTTTCTTTACTCAAAATTGTACTCAAATAATTATTCGTAATTTAATTATTTTTCTCTTACTCCCATAGACGTAGGCATAATTGTCAAACCATGTTAAAATTTTGTATCCTTTATTTTTCTGTGATTATTCGATGCGCTTGATTTTACATTCTGCGCACAACAGTATCCATGGAATTTCTTCTTTTTTATAAACTCTCCCTGCTTGTTACCATGTCATAAAGGACACAATCATAGAGTTCAAGTTCCTTTTGGAGGGTTTCAAAGTACCTACAATGAGAAATAATTATCTTTCAAATTGGTTTGATTGGAAAAATTAATACAATAACAAAACAAAAATTCATACAAGCCAGGGGGATCGGTAGTTATAAGCAAGTAAAATCTCACAAGGGGTTCAAAGTAATCATTCCACTCATAAGGCAAAAGCAGAATGCTACTTCTAAACATATTTAATCTTTAAGTTATTCATAATTTGATGAACGGTTGATTAATCAATATTATATATATATATAAAAGTAAGAGTTAAAAACACGATCCAATATTTCATGCTTCTTTCCTCAATTCGTCCACATGACAGACTGCAAGTGCGATTACAAACTACTACTACCTTTATCAATTCACAAGATTTATTCACAGGCACTCACTAGTTACTCATCAAAATCTCTTAATTTACACTGATTTTTGGCGGCAAAATTACCAATTTGCACACATTTTAGCTCTAATAATAAGTCTTTACAGTGCAATCAAAAGCAAAAAATTAAAAAATTTATATTATAAGTATACATACTCTTTGTCCAAGATATGAACAATTGAAACCAGAGCAACCTGAAAACTCCAAAAGTAAAAATTACAGAATTGGAAATGAACAAGAAAGCAGGTGTAGAACTAAAACAAAAAAAATAAAAATAAAATATAATAACAATAAGAATACCTGAAGAAAGCAGGTGCAACACTAAAGCAAAAAAAATATAGAAATAAAAAATAATAACAATAAGAATACCAGAAGAAAAGGAAGAAGAAAAGACCAAGGAAAATTATAATTTCTGATAAGTGACGACACCTCTTTCGATAAGTGACGACAGCAGTCTGAAGCTGAGCACTGCTTACCTACCTGCCTTTACCGTTGCTTCCTCTTTTGAATCTCGTAATATTGTTCTCCAAGAACTGCTCAGCAGAGCCATCTTCGATCTGTTGGCGAGTATTTTCTTAAGGGAGTGACAATTGAGAGGTTTTGTTTTAGAAATTTAATAGGACTTGGTTTTAATAAAGGCGCAAAGGAGTGAATCTTAGTCTGAGCTAGATTGAATGGAGAAGAAGTGGCGGAGCTTGAATTTGATGCAAATGCAAATATCAACACCATTACTTTGCCCTTTTTCCTTTTCTTTTCTTGTATATATATGCAGATGTTCTCATATTTTTAAATGCAGATGCACTATTAAGCCATGCAATAACTGCATAACTTAAAAATATGTCCATATGAAAATAAAAATAAAGACGTCATACTAGAGAATTACTATATATATATATATATATATAAAATCTAAAAACAATAAATCACTCTATTAAAAAATAATCAAAATTAATTATCATATAATCATGAAATATAATTTGACTGGGTGAAAAAATTAAGAAAGTTAATCTTGATATCCGAATTAATTCAATATAGTTAAGAACAAAAGTTAACCTTGCAAATTAAGCGATAATCTTAATCTGTTTCTAAATTCAAAGCTTATTAATTTTAAGAGAAAAAATAGGAGGATACAAAAGAATGCAACAATATATTATGGGCCCACTTGACAGGAAAATATAATATTTCATTAAACAAATAACAACAGAACAATAATTTGCAGTACATCATCAATAAATATTACAGAGATCAAGATATAAAAATCTGTAGTAACCAATTGGATTAACCAATAAAATCTTACTAAATAATAGGAAAAAATGCTTTTAGCCAGGAAGTAAAAGCTTTCATTCACAATATACAGATGGTTTGAGCTCTAGTCGGGAGTCCTTGACTCTTTCGATATAATCAGTTTGAGCTCTAGTTGGAAGTCTTTGACTCTTTCGATGTAATCTCCATCAACATAGGCTTTCTAAATGGTAATAAAATCGATTTATTGTAGAAATTGATCCCACAGAGTAATTTTCCTCACAGACGAAGGAAGACGAAACTAAATTAGATCTAAAGGTGGATGAGACCAAAATAAACAACCATCCTGAATCCATAAGGATGAGGAGGCTGCAAAAAAAACCAAAAAAGAAAAGGAAAGGCCACTGGAGAAGGAGAGTAAGAGCTCCCTCTCCAGGGATTTGGTTAGGAAAAGATGAAGAGCTTTCAGAGGAAATTTTAACTCAAGATTGGGCCTACTTATTATTTTGGTATTTTTGGCATTAATAAAAATAAAAATCAGCAATTAATCTCATTCCTTAATCTTGTTGATATATATAAATTGAGTTTCAATTTGTTAGGGATCCTAATCGAAAAATTATTCATATAATATATGTGTGTATTATAACTTTGGTCTAAGATATTACCATATGGTGTAATAGTATAACGGATTAATAGTTTTTCTACACTTTAATAAAATTTAGGATCTTAGATTACAACATTTCTCACACACTCACTCTCTCTCTCTCTCTCTCTCTCTCTATATATATATATATATATATTTGGCTGAAACGAAGAGGAGATGATTGGATTTTTGTTGATTATAGTACCGTGTGATTTTTTAATATTTTATTTTATTACTATTTTCATTTCATTTTATGTGATGTCATATTTTTCTCGCTTAGCAAGGCTAAAATAATATTTTCTCGCATGCAATGCCTAAAAATTAACAAATTCATTAATCTAAATAATATTTCAGAAAATAACAATATTTATAATTATAATAGGAAAAGAGTAAAACAAAGAGAAAAATCTAAGACATAAATTAAATAAAAATAATTTTAAAATTATAAAATTAATTAGTTGTATGTTTCAATTACCAAGCATGACAACACAACAAGATATTGAAGTCAATAGTTAATAAAAATAAATGCAACATGATTTATTCAATGCTCATTCATGGAACCGTCAATATCATAAAGACCATCATAACTCATTTCTTAATACTCATTCATATATATAGAGCCTCGTTTGCTTCTTATTCTTCACCATTTTTTTAATTCTCATTAAGTTGTGTACAATTCAAAGTAGAAATTACAAAATGTCGAAAAGTCTCATTTTCATTATCTTGGCTTTGCTTGTAGCAGCAAGCACTAAAACCATACTTATTTCGAGCTCTAGTACTGTGCAAGAATCTAAGCCATATGTTTCATTTTCTACCAATTCTGTAACATCACCTGATAGTGATGATTGCTCGGGACTTACACATGAACAATGTTTGATCAGGAGGACTGTGGATAATTACATCTTATACCCTCCAGCAAGATTCATTGGCCCAGCAAGATTCGGTGATCTTTATTAGTTATTTCTCTTATGTCGTAAGAATACTTTTGCAATAACCATCAATTACAGAGAAATTGATGCTATATTTTAATAAAAGAAGTAATTATCCATTATGAGCATACGATTTGTTGTTGTTTCTTATATGGTACTGATTCATTATACGTACATATCCGTGAATTAATTTATGAGCAAGCAATCTATTGAATATTGATAGTGATTGAGCGAATTACTTTGTCAGGACTCTTTGTCTTTTTTTTTTTTTAATATCTATCTCATGTTAGGGTAGGGCTACATGCAACTTAAAAATACTTTTAACACCCTTATTTTATCATTTTTAAAAATTTTTAAATTTTCTTTCAATGCATTTTTATTTTCTATTCTAATATTTAAGAGGTGGGCGTAATTTATCTACATCTTTAAGTTGATTTAAGGGCATTCATGTAATAAAACAGCTATAAAAATGAAGGGGCTCATAGCAGTTGAAGAAATCTTGAAATCTTAAATTATTTTCTCCTTAGTAAATAATTTCCATCTTTATAACTTTGAACTCTTATAATTTTCTCAAAAAAATATTTTTAATCAAAATTAAAAATATATATATAAATTATGAAAATAGGATGGGTGTAAAAAATTTTGTTAAGAAAATAATTTATTTAAAATTTTAATTAAATTACCATTCAAATTAAGAAATAAGTTGATTTATATTTAGTTATCAATGAGCTAATATAACCTTCTAATAATATCATAAAACACCTATTTTGAATGCACCCATTAATTAAAGAACTAAAATTACTCTGTTTATTAATAGAGTAGTGATATACATTCTAAATTATTTATCCCAAAAAATTATACTAAATAATGTGGCATTCATTAATTGGTTGATAGTTCTTTACAAAATTAAAGTGAATTAATTATATTATCTTACCAACGAATTGATGAATGTCACATAATTTGTGATAGTTATTTAGGATAAAACATTTTGGATATATAGTATTATTGTTACTAATAACACTCATTAAATTCCTTAAATAACCCTATCCCCTTCCTTCTCATTGAACAACTTTATGAAAAAAACAATTCTCATGACCATTAATAACTTTCGACTACATATAGAATTCAATAGACATAATTTTCCATATACAGTAAACATAATTTAAAGAAGAAGCCACAATGACAAATGACTTGTACTCTTCATTATAGAAATGCTCCAATCCCGGATTTTAAAGTGTGGAAAAGTCTGGGAGAATGCATAAAATGTGTAGTTTATACGTTTTAAGTTATAAGACTATTAAATCCTGTGGTTTAATAATTTTCTCGGACTTTCTTAAATTTTAAAATTCTGAATCAGATCGAGACTACTCTTCCTTAATACTTTTTTTATTTATCTATTTATTTTTTATTCATTATTAACCAAGGAAAAAGCTTTCTTCCATAAAGAAACGAAAAACTTTCCTATGAGCCTCTAATTGATCCAATAAAAGCTTTCCTACGTACGTGAATCAATAAAAGAAAATGAAAAATACTAGAATCTCATTTATAGATTTCAATTCTCCAACTAAATTGAATTATTCGGGCAAAAACTCTTTTATCTATGCATAAAAGCAATCAAATTTGTTGCCACAATCCAAAGGCGAATCTTTGCCTGAAATGTCCCTCCAATCTATTTTCAAGTAAACAAATAAACTGGAACAAAATATAGCACATGTAATACAGGTTACCAGCTCGTGTTGATGGTATCTTTAACTTGTTTTATGAGTAATTTGTTTAGCTTTTTGGGATTGTTAGGTGGTACAAATAAGCGACTTCTTGATCTTGAAAGAAAGCGATAGTAGCAATGTTAAGATAATAATTAGTTAACTGATTTGAGAAGTTTGTTAACATTAGTTTTGTTAAGTATCAGTTAGTCTTAGCATTCAATTTTCACTATTATAGTTGGTTAAGAAGAATTTGTTATCATGCTGACATGGCAGCTGAGCTGGCAAGTTAGTTATAATCAGTAGCTTGTGTTTGTAAAGTGTGTACCAAAGTGATGAAGCTTCTAATTAAATGCTTCCAAATAATTGTATATATACTGATACAATAGAGCAAAATAATAAAATCACCATATTCCAGATTCTTAGAACTTTCTGTCCAATTTTCTTAGTAAACAAACAAACTTTAACTTGGTATCAGAGCTAGATCTACAAGCTCCAATGGTTGTTTCAAGCTCAAATCCTAATACAATGTCCTCAGCTTCCTCATTTACATTTATTTCACCAATTAAACTCGACCGATCCAATTATACAATATGGAAATCCCAAATTCTCTCTTCTGTTCGTGCTACTGGCCTTAAAGAGATTGTTCAAAACGTTGTCTACATCAGTCTCTGCCTCATTCAATTGTAAATTCTGCCTCTGTAAATCCTAATGATGCTGAGATCCCTGTTACTGAAGTTGCTCGAGAGAATCCAGCCTTTACAGCTTGCAAACGCAAGGATCAAATGTTGTTAAGCTGGCTCATGTCTTCTATCAACCTTAAGATTCTCAATCTTATAGTAAATTCTGAAACCTCTCTTGAACTTTGGACTAACCTTGAACAACAATTTGGATCTGAAACTTTTGCTAAAAGGTTCATCTAAAAATGATGCTCAATAGCCTTAGGAAAGGTTCAATGTCTATTGCTGAATTTTTGGAAAATTGAAGGCAATTACATATGAATTGGCTGTAGTTGGAAGTCATGTTACCTCCTCGATTTCCTTACTCACTTAATCTCTAGTTTAGGCCAAATCTATTATCCTGTAGTTGTGTATATTGAGGTAAATTTGGCTAAAATGACTGTAAATGAAGCTTATTCTATGTTTTTAACTTATAAAGCTAGATTGGAGGCAAATCAAATGAGTGCTAACAAAGAGGCTAAACTGAATTTTTCAGCTAATGTTGCCCAAACCGGATCTAATGCTAAATCTAGCCAGTATAATGCTAATTGGAATAAGAATTTCAGTGGAAATAATACTAGTAGTAGAGACAGAGTTATCTGAAATTATCCTCATATAAATGTATATAATGATTAATGATAGAATGATGATTAGTGAGAGTTGGAATCCAATTTTCCATACATTAAAGTTTCTATCAAAACTTTGAGATTCTTAATTGCATTTCATTAGCTTCATTATCAGATCCTCGATCGATTATTACTGTCCCTTTGTTTCTTGTGAAGACATAACTTACGTAGACAATGCTAGTACGTTTCCATCAAACTTAGAAGCAAACTTCTTTGGGTAATATCGAGCAGGTCTCCTCGAGGCCAACCCAGCTCGAGTAAAAGACCTCGAGGTCAACCCATCTCGAGCAGAAGACCTGACCGCTGGCACGAAGACAACCTTATTAGGCGTCAAAGCTGGTCAAGGTCGAGGAGTCCAAGACTGGTCGAACCCGAGCTCACCCTCCTGCTCAAGGTCTTCAAATCCCCAAGCATGACTCAACCACGCCAGTCACGGTACGGAGGAAATGCAAGATCCAGATACAACCGGTTCGAGATAATCCACCCCGTCTCTTCAACAACTCAACACGACGATCGATGCTTGACCAATACCCCACGCTGTATGGTATCACGATCGCTATCGATGGCCTAGACACACGCCCACGAGTCATCATTCCATGCCACACGCCCGACACTATGATCAGGCCATGTGAACCATGCCTACCAGACAATCCTGCATTCCTAGGAAATGCCACAGTAATCCCAGCTGTCAGAAGGGCCTAGACACTATAAACGCCGAACAGCAGCTCAAAAAAAGGGCGGAAAACTGAAGTATAAGGGGAAAAAGAAAGAGAGGCATGGATTCAAAAAATCTTAGACAGGTTCTTCTTCTTTTTCTTCTTCTTCTTCTTCTCCATTTTGGTTTTTCCGGGGAAGGCGATTCTCAAAAAAGGGAGACAAAAACACCCCTTCTATTCCTCCGGTCTCTCTAACTAAGAGGGATACAAAAAGAATAACTCGATCACTGACTTGAGCGTTGGAGGGTTTTCGCCGGAACAACATCCGCGACCCCGACTCTGCTTTTATGAGTAGAGGCACTGAGGAGACCGCTGCTCCGGTGAATACAAAGGAATTGAAGTTGGAAGCGGCCTTGCTCGAGCTCGAGCATACCACGAGCAGGAGTTTTTGACACTATTCAAAGGCACGTAAAACCACATCAACATCTTGGCGCCTGCCTGCGGAGATCGGCTCAAAAGTCCGACTTCCCAAAGACATTCAAAAACACAACAATAAGAGGAAACAACAGAAGAGGAATAAGTCCGGATGAGTCGGTGACCTTGAGGGAGGTGGCCAATGAGGCCCGTAACTGGAAATCCAGGAGAGAATGGATCGGATGGAGAAACAAATAGAAGAACTAACGTCCATACTACAAGAACTCAAGGAGGGACAGAGGAAAGCATGTAATGACATCCCCGAGTCTAGCCACGGAAACGCTCCCGCTCGGGAACATATAGGAGATGAAGCCCGAGACCGGGAGCACCAACTTCCGGGACGATGAGGGAACCGGTTGCCCCTATAATCCCTATCGGAGAACTCCCGACCACGAATGGTTCCTACCCTACCTCACAAATCTCCAGTGCGGGACCATGGGAGTACAGGTGGCATGAAGACCATCCATCCCATAACCAATCACCGAGCTAACCCGACCGTGCAGGACCACAACAGAGCTCACTGGTCCATTGCCACCCCACCGAGAAGCCTCCCGAGTGATCGGGCTATACAGTGGTTGAGCGGGACCCCGCCTACAGGCAATACACGACCTGAAGGTGTCACTCAAGAGATGCTCCAAGTAGTAGAAGAGCGAGGACCGCTGAGCCCTCCAACACCGATGGTAAAACCAGCTGGCAAATGAAATAGGGACGGTTTCGTTGCTTCCACGGCGATCACGGCCACTCGATGCACGATGCTGAGATTTAAAGAACCGGTGGAGGACTCGGTTTGAAACCGATATTTAGATGAATTTGTCAAAGAGGGCATCCAGAGTGGTCGAGCAAGCAGACGAAAGGAGGATGACCAGTGTCTATAAGCATGATCTCAAGAGGACCCACGATGGCGGGAAATTTGAACAGGGCTTGGAAAAACTATTGCAGTGCACGTCGCTGGCCGGGAGGTCCTGTCACTGCGCCAGCTGTAAAAAGGCTAAGGTACTGGCAGTGCCCATTATGTGGATAGAGGAAGATGAAGAAGAGATATTGTATCCCCATGAAGATGCCTTGGTTGTGAAGGCTAAAGTTGCCAACAAGGAGGTCGATCGAATGTTGGTGGATTCGAGGAGCTCGGTGGACATTCTCTTCAAGTCCACACTAGACCACTTGGGAATGACGAATGTGAACCTCGAGCGAGATAAACACTTCCACGAAAGGGTGTAGAGGAGGGAAGTTGGCCCTCCGGGAGTCATCAAGTTAGCCTTTGTGGTAGTGGATGAAATCAACCCCTACTAAGTAATACTTGGGAGACCATTCATGAAATCAGTCAATCGGTTTTATCCACCCACTACTTAACCCCGAAATACCGAGTGAGCGAGGTCAGTAGGAGTCGTCAAGAACGACCGGAGGGTTGCGAGGAGTTGTAGAAATAACGTCGTTAGACTCGAGGGGAATCGAAGAATGAAGGCGAGAACCGAGCGAGGAACTGGACGAAATTATAATAAGGCCGAACGACCACGAGAAGATGGTCCAAATCAGCTCGGGTATTAGCGGGCAGTTGAAGGAAGATCTGGTCAAGTGTTTGCGAGCACATTCTGATGTATTTGTTTAGATGCACGAGGATACGCCCATGATTGACCGGGAGGTGGCGTGTCATAGGTCGGCAATACTGGAAGGACGTAAAGCCGATGAAGGCAAAAAGGAGGTGTGTCAACCAAGAAAGGTACGAGGCCATGGATTGTGAGGTGGAGAAGTCACTGAAAGTGGGATTCATAAGGGAAGTCTCTTATCCCGAGTGGATCTCAAATGTAGTGTTAGTAAAGAAGGCAAGTGGGAAATGGAGAATGTGCGTGGACTTCACGGATGTAAATAAAGCTCGTCCAAAGGATAGCTTCCACGCCAAAGATAGACCGGTTAGTGGACTCCACGGCGAGGCACGGATTGCTTAGTTTCATGGATGCATTTTCATGTTATAACTAGATTCCCATGCACCGACTAGACGAGGAGTGTATAGCCGCATCACCAATCGAGGTCCGTTTTGCTACAAGGTTATGCCATTTGGCTCGAAGAACGAGGGGCAACATACCGGAGATTGGTGAATAAGGTTTTAAGCCATTGATCGGCCGAACGATGGAGGTGTATGTGGATGATATGATCACCAAGTCAAAAGACCGGAAGAGCATGTAAGGCATTTGGAGGAAACCTTTACACTCCTAAGGAAATATCGGATGAAGCTCAACCTGCAGAAGTGTGCCTTTGGAGTTAGTTCGGGAAAATTCTTGGGCTTCATGGTTAGTCACAGTGGAATCGAAACCAATCCAGAAAAGATAAAGGCAGTAGTGGAGATGAAGTCCCCACGTACACTTAAGGAAATACAAAGTCTAACCGAAAAGCGGCATCTCTCAACGGTTTATCTCACGAGCCACGAGATAAGTGCTGCATCTTCTTCAAGAAATGAAAAAGGGAGAAAGACAAAATGGACACCGAAATACGAGTGCGTTCCAGTGAGTTAAAGGAATATCTGCTGAGAGCCCCGTGCTATCAACACCTCGAGCAGGGGAGGTCCTGTATTTGTATTTAGCTATGTCCTAATGGGTGACGAGCTTGGTTCTGGTAAAAGAAGAGTCAGGGATACAGTATCCCCCAATGGAGAAATGGGCACTGGCCCTGATGACAACAGCCCGAAAGCTAAGGTCTTACTTCCAAGCACATTTGGTGATAGTTTTAACGAACCAACTGCTCAGGCAGACTTTGCACAAGCCGAGACCTCCGGAAGATTGGTCAAATGGTCGGTGGAGCTCCCGTAAATTTGACATCAGCTACCAACCTCGAACAACTATAAAAGCTCGATCCTTAGTCGACTTCATGGTCGAGTGCACAGAAAGAAATGAAGAGATGGAAGGCGAGCATCCACAAGATTCCTCGGCCTCGACCAATGCATGGACAGTCACAGTTGATGGGTCCTGTGGAGATCGGGGAGTAGGAGCAGGAATTGTACTTCTCAGTCCTGAAGGGGTAGAGATGCAGTATGCCGTGAAGCTGGAATTTGAAGTCACCAACAATCAGGTTGAGTACAAGGTTGTAATTGTAGGATTGAAGCTCGCCCTGGTAGTGAAGGCAAAAGAGGTAAAGCTTCGAACAGACTCACAGCTGATAGCAAATCACCTCAACGAAAGCTTCCAAGCAAAAGGCGAGAAGATGGAGGCTTCCCTTCGGAAGGTAAAGCAACTAATAAAGAATTTTCGAGCAGTCGAGGTAGAGCAGATCGCGATGGGGAGGAATTTTTGAGTAGACATGATAGCTCAAATGGCCGCTACATCTGACCCCAAAATATTGAACATGTGTAAAAGCAAGAAAAATGCTTTCAATGTTAATTCAATAGATATAAGTTGAAGCCAACAAGTTCAAAGACAACGCAAAGGCAAGAAGTCTCAAAGCATAGCTTAAGGTAAGACGTGCCAAGCGTGAGCCAATTACGCACTCGAGCAAGATAAGCTCGAAGACAACGCAGAGGCCGAAGTCTCAAAGCCTAGCTTAAGGCGAGACGTGCCAAGCGTGAGCCAATTGCAGTGCTTGAGCAAGATAAGCTCCCGAACACAACGTAAAGGCCGAAGTCTCAAAGCCTAGCTTAAGGCGAGACCGTGCTAAGCGTGAGCCAATTGCAGTGCTCGAGCAAGATAAGCTCACGAAGACAACGCAAAGGCTAAAAATCTCAAAGCCTAGCTTAAGGTGAGACGGTGCCAAGCGTGAGCCAATTAAAGGCTCAAGCAAGATATGCTCGTGAAGACAACACAAAGGCCAGAAGTCTCAAAGCCTAGCTTAAGACGAGACGGTGCCAAGCGTGAGCCAATTACAGGCTCGAGCAAGATAAGCTCGCGAACATAACGCAAAGGCCAGAAGTCTCAAAGTCTAGCTTAAGGCGAGACGGTGCCAAGCGTGAGCCAATTGCAGGCTCGAGCAAGATAAGCTCGCGAAGACAACGCAAGGCCGAAGTCTCAAATCCTAGCTTAAGGCGAGATGGTGCCAAGCAAGAGCCAATTGCAGGCTAGAGCAAGATAAGCTCGCTAACATAACGCAGAGGCCGAAGTCTCAAAGCCTAGCTTAAGTCGAGACGGTGCCAAGCGTGAGCCAATTGCAGTGCTCGAGCAAGATAAGCTCACAAGACAACGCAAGGCCGTAAATCTCAAAGCCTAGCTTAAGGTGAGACGTTGCCAAGCGTGAGCCAATTAAAGGCTCAAGCAAGATATGCTCGTGAAGACAACACAAAGGCCGAAGTCTCAAAGCCTAGCTTAAGACGAGACGGTGCCAAGCGTGAGCCAATTACAGGCTCGAGCAAGATAAGCTCGCGAACACAACGCAAAGGCCGAAGTCTCAAAGCCTAGCTTAAGGCGAGACGGTGCCAAGCGTGAGCCAATTGCGGTGCTCGAGCAAGATAAGCTCGCAAGACAACGTAAAGGCCGAAGTCTCAAATCCTAGCTTAAGGCGAGATAGTGCTAAGCAAGAGCCAATTGCGGTGCTCGAGAAAGATAAGCTCGCGAACACAACGCAAGGCCGAAGTCTCAAAGCCTAGCGTAAGGCGAGACGGTGCCAAGTGTGAGCCAATTAAAGGCTCAAGCAAGATATGCTCGTGAAGACAACACAAAGGCCGAAGTCTCAAAGCCTAGCTTAAGACGAGACGGTGCCAAGCGTGAGCCAATTACGTGCTCGAGCAAGATAAGCTCGCGAACATAACGCAAAGGCCGAAGTCTCAAAGCCTAGCTTAAGGCGAGGCGGTGCCAAGTGTGAGCCAATTGCAGGCTCGAGCAAGATAAGCTCGCGAAGACAACGCAGAGGCTCAAGTCTCAAAGCCTAGCTTAAGGCGAGACGGTGCTAAGCGTGAGCCAATTGCGAGCTCGAGCAAGATAAGCTCGCAAACACAACGCAGCGCCGAAGTCTCAAAGCCTACCTTAAGGCGAGACGGAGCCAAGCTCGAGCCAATTGCGGTGCTCGAGTAAGATAAGCTCGCGAACACAACGCAGAGGCCGTAAGTCTCAAATCCTATCTTAAGGCAAGACGGTGCCAAGCGTGAGCCAATTGCAGGCTCGAGCAAGATAAGCTCGCGAAGACAACGTAACGGCCAGAAGTCTCAAAGCCTAGCTGAATGAGAGACAGTGCCAAGCGTGATCCAATTGTAGGCTCGAGCAAGATAAGCTAGCGAAGACAACGCAAAGGCCGAAGTCTCAAAGCGTAGCTTAAGGCGAGATGGTGCCAAGTGTGAGCCAATTACAGGCTCGAGCAAGATAAGCTCGCGAAGACAACGCAAAGGCGAGAAGTCTCAAAGCCTGGCTTAAGGCGAGACGGTGCCAACTGTGAGCCAATTGCAGGCTCGAGCAAGATAAGCCCGCGAAGACAATGCAAAGGCCAGAAGTCTCAAAGCCTAGCTTAAGGCGAGACAGTGCCAAGCGTGATCCAATTGCAGTGCTCGAGCAAGATATGTTCGCGAAGACAACGCAAAGGCCGAAGTCTCAAAGCCTAGCTTAAGGTGAGACGGTGCCAAGCTTGAGCCATTTGCAGTGCTCGAGCAAGATGAGCTCGCGAAGATAACGCAAAGGCTAGAAGTCTCAAAGCCTAGCATCACTCGAGCGGACCGAGTTCACAATATAAATAGAGGCCTTTAAGCCTAACTCAAGGCAAGAATCGCTATGCATAAGCCAACGGATGATACTGAGCGTAAATGGCTCTGAGAAGAAAAACAAGGACCCAACACTTAAAAAATATACTTAGCAAGTGCACAAAGTCAATCTAACGTGAAAATGCAAGGTAAAAATATACATACGATACCGGAGGAAAATTGTCTAACATATATTCTTTATTGATCCATCAAAAATACGAGTACAAAAAAATAAAAAGGAGAGGAGATCAATTGGCTGAAGCTTTGGGGCTAGCAAGTGGAGTTGGGTCCTCGGAGGGCAGAGTATCTTCCGTGGCATCAGCAACAGTAGGAGGAACAGTAGCAGCAACAGTAGGAGGAGCAGCCTCTCCAGATTCAGCCAAGGCGTCGGTAGGGAGACTCCCGGCTCTTGATTCGGGGCATTGTGCTCTAGCATTTACTCCGCGACGGTCGCCCCGAGCTTAGATAGGTCTATTTCGGGATGCTCCTTACTCAAGGCAAACACGAGGCAACTATAGCTGAAAGACACCCCATTATTGTACTCTGTCGTGAGCCTGTCTTCCAAAGAGTCCACCCTCTTCTGGAAACGAGAAGCCTCCCCCTCCATGGTCTTTTCGAAAGAGAACCTTTGTGTGTCCAAGTTCTTCCGAGCATTGAGTAGCTCATCCCGGACGAGAGACAACTCCCTCTCGAGCTGGAGGGCCCTGGAATCTGACATTGCTGTTTTCTCCTCGAGGGAGGAGTTCTCCTTGCGAACCTTCATTGCCTCTTCATCTTTTTGCTCAAGGCTCCGTTTCAAGCTCTAAATTTCTGCTTAGAGCTTCCTCTGGGAATCTTGAGTCTTGGCCTTAAATCTGGTAGCAATAACAGTAGCACGAGAAGAGAGGCAGTGGAAAGTGCCTAACAACTCATCAACATCATAGGATTCCATTCCATCCAAGAACTTATCCTCCATATTTTTGACAAAGTCCTTGACGTAGGGATCGGTGCGATCGGGCCGCTCCCGCCTCGCTGACGTGTTCCGATCGAGGCCGAGCCGACGTTGCAGATCCTCGGACGTCTGCGGGCTGCACCTCTTCCGCTCGCCTGCCTCTCGAACCGGGGCCGACTTGAACCGGCTAAGTGGGAGCACCGGTTTGAGGCCTTTTGCTAGAGCATAAAAGCCGCTCACGGGTCCCGAGGTCCTTGCAGGCCTCTTTAACATATTGAGCACATCACTCATCTCTTCCTCCGAGACCAAGCCAAACTCCACAAAATTATGTGTCGTGAGTAGCTCCTCGCATGAGCTCGCGTTGTCGAGGCGATGATTGACACGCTCAAGCTCTTCCCTAATCCTATAAGAGGCACCCCAAGATACCTGCAACAACCGTGAGCAAAATAGTGAGAAAAGATGCCAGCAGAAAACCAAAATAAAAATTTGTTGGACAAGTAAATGACACGGAGTGCAAAATGATGAGGAACCCGAGGGATCCCCTGGAGAGAGGTGCAAGATGCCCCAATCTCCCCAAGAAGAAGAATTTGCCCTTCCGGTTGCCACCGAAGTGGGAGATCGGTTATGGGTTTCTTGCCCTTCAGTCGGAGGTGAGGTAGTACCGACCAAGCATCCTTCGAGCTGCATTTTAACTGGTAGAGATGCTTTATCTCGCTCTACCGATAGCTCACCCAGATTACACCATCTCCACAATACATAGAGGCCGGATAGGACCCTCCACCCATTCGGGTTCGGTTGCCCGAGGCCAACCGAATCTGGACGAATCGGGCAAAATAAGGTCAAGAGGCAGCTGAACCCCACCTAAAGCATTCCATGTGGAAGGTGGCATACCCCGAGGAGGACTAGCTGGGTATGTCACCCTTATCCAGCACCCGCAAGTCCACATTGTCCGGTATGTGATAGGTGTCCCTAAGCCTATCCGGATCTCGGTGTGTGGCTTCACACCTCATGGAGTCAATGGAATACCCCCACTCCCGACCGTTGGCTAATCCTTCCCCGATGTGGTTGGGTCCCCACCTCTAAACTGGAATCTCTTCATCGGAATCATACTAAGGGGTTGAACATCACTTGAAGAAGATGATTCTTCGGACGACATCCTACGGGGTTGTTATGTTTGGCATGTTTCCTACAGTGAGAATCTACCCGTTGGAAATCAAGGACCTAGATAAACGAAAGATAAAAATAACAAGAGAAGGGAAAGAGGTTTATACCGAGAAAAGTTGAAGATCGAAGTGATCTAATGTCGAAGAAAAAGATGATAAGCATCGGCAAGCGGTCAAGCGGGAGTTTTTGACACTATTCAAGGCACGCAAATAACCGCATCAACAAAACCAACAACAATGCAAGAAGAACAGAAAATATTAGTACGTTTCCTTAAATGAGAACGGAATCAACGGTCAATGCAAGAAGAACATTAATTAAAATGTGATACATGACCGTACCAAAAAAAAAAATGTGATACATGATGTCTCATGCACCAGTACTGCATTTTATCATCAAGGTTTGTATTTGAACTAATAAATTTTGATTCAACAATTTATCTTTGATATATAAATGATAATAACATATACAAACTATGCACCTACCTTTCTACATGCTAATTCGTTTGAGAAATTGATTTTTATGACAAAAAGCTCTTTTTTTTTTTTAAAGAAGTAATTGGGTTTGCGTTTGGTAGAGCTGTAAGACTTAGGAGTTATTTGTTTTTATTTCTGAAGTTTTAATTTGGTTCAATTTAAGATGTTTAGATATTTTGACTTATTTATTTTTATATCTGAAACTTAAATGCAAGACATTTTTATCTAAATAGCAAAAGTAAAATTTCATGACTTTTATCTAAATGGAAAATCAGTTTTTTTCTCACAAATACCTTCATTAAATGTTTTTATTTTCTATCTATTTATTAGACATCATATTAGAATTTTCCTTGATCTCAAATTTTATTTTGTTTTAAAATACTTAACATAAATTCAATTTGAATTTTTAAAAATATTTTATTATTAGATAACAACTTTTTTATATATAAATATTATGTTAAATTGTAAAAAATAATGTTATCAAAATTATTTTTGATGAATTATATATAAATATAGATATTTATAACATATAAAACACTATAAACATCTACCAATTTAAACTTCAAGTATGTATAACACTTTCAAGGTCATAATTATAAAAATATTAGATTTAAATGTTTTGAGTTTATAAAAATAAACAGCCTACCACTTACACTCAGACATCAAAAAATAAATAAATAAACATATTATTTAACATATGTATTAAGGTCCTGTTTGGAATTGAGGTTAAAATTCAATAAGTTGTTTATTTCAAAATTTTTGAAAAAAATAGTATTTGATAAATTTTATAAAAACATCTTTTTCATAATTTTCTCTATTTAAAACCAGTTTATTAAAAGCAGGTAGAGGGTTGCTTTTCATAAGCAACTTATTATATAAGTTACCACACATTTTTAAAGTTTCTATTTTAACCTTAGTATTTTAAGAAAAAGACTATTATGTCTTACTTATCTAGAAACTCTAATATATAAATTATTAGATATTATATTACCGCTAAAATCTAGTTACCACTATAACTATGTACATTCACTCCAGTATCAAATTTTGATATAGTAAGTTCATATTGTAACTTCATAACTATAGCTTTTAAAGATTAATCTCTTTATATATTAATTTTTTTTCATATACATGTTTTAATGTGAGTGTAATACATATTAACTTTTTATTTTATTTGAATTATGTGTAAGTATAAATTTTTATCATATTTTATATAAAAAAGTTATGAAATTCTTTAGATTTTATTTAATTGAATTTTGCAATGTAATTTTATGTATTTAAGAAAATATGTCTAAACAATTTATTAAACATACTCTAACAATAAAATGTAATTTAAACACATGTCTATTTTGGTCATTATATAATAAAACAATACTTTCGTAATAAAATTTATTAAATACATACATTCACTTTTCAAACTCACAATAACTCGTAATAACATAATTTACCAAATACCAAGCTACTTTTTTAATCGAGTAGTTTATTTCATCCGCACAACACAAACAACATATTTTATCAGCTTTCGCAATCCCAAACTAGCTTTAAGACTTATTCAAACTTTAGTAACATTCAAACTAATTCAGATTTCGGACAAAATAAAAAATAAAAGCTACATTAAATGTTTTCGAATATGAATCAAAACAAAACGACTTATATATGTACCATTAATGAATGAATTTATTTAATTAATAATACAACATTATTAATTAAACTATGACTATAATATAAAAATCAACTTAATTTGAGGCCTATGCATATTAAAAATTTTCTCTTCGGCTCCTATAACCGAGCTCTTCAATTATGTCACATAAAAATTCAAATTCATTTGAACGCCATGGCAAATGAAAATTTTATATATGGCTCTTATTGTGAAATTCATTCATATCATCATAAATTTTATTAAATTGAAAGTCATAAAATTTAGAAAAAAAAATGAATGCTTGGATGAGGAGGAAGCTTCTGCTCATTAATGGAATATAATTAAGCTATAAGGCCACTAAGGGCATAATAAAAAAAAATGATCAGTTAAACTGATACTTAACTAATCTGACGGAGGTTTGGATGGATTTAAAACATGAGGGTGGTTCTTATTACTTTCTCCACAGAGGGTTTGTCCATTTTTCATTAGATAATATACAGACAAATTAATTATGATGAGTCGTTTGACTGATGAGTTTCATCGGCCAACAATTTTTAAAACAGTTTATTTTTAGAAACCTCCCTGAGGTTTGAGCTAGTTGCACTTTACATGGTAAATATCTTTATATTCTCACTTATCTCTCCTGCCATTTGTTTGAATGTACGTTGTCTTTTAATGGACTGTTAAAATGATCAAAACATATTTTTTAGGCTAATAAGATAAGGAGAAATACAGTTTATTACCTAAAATTTAGCGACAATCAAACTTACAAGAATAATGAAAAATTTTGAATACTCTTATCAAATTACAAACGGACATTTACCAATAAAATTATGAATAAAAAATAAAGCTACCAATATTATCATAATAATAATAATAATAATAATAATAATTTATTATTATTAATAGTAGCAATAATAAGAAGTATTAATAATAATGATAAATAATTATAACAATAATTACTATTTTTAAAATAATTACTATAATTATTATTATTATTATAATTATTAATAATTATAATAGTAATTACTATCGTTATATTAATAATAGTTATTATTACTATAGTGTTTTTGTAATTTGATTTTGAATTTTTTCCAATAGTAATATTGGCAGCTTTGATTTTTCTGGAACAAAAATTCATGATTTATTGGTCAATATAAACTCTATCTTGCTCTATCTTTCTCCTTAGCTTATTAACCAAAAAAAAAAAAAAATTTGGTCATCCAGGTGTCAATATGTATTCATACTAACAGCAGGTTGGGCAAGTGAGGATACAAAAAACTCGCCATCCAGGTGTAATTACCCGAAACTTCAGGGAGTTTTTTAAAAATAACCCTTTTAAAAATTGAAAAATAGTGAGCTTAGAATTTGTTCAGCAATAGTAGCAATATGTGAAATATTTCTAGTAGATCTTGTGGTTCTCGTATGTATCCGGTGTGTTGAATAGTTTTTGTGATTCATATGCAAACTACATTTGATTGAAAGCAACTGCTGATTTAATTTGACAATCATCTCTGTCTATAAATATGCATGCAGCCTCCTCTTCATTCAACCATGAATTGCCTTTTGCTTATTTTGATAGTCATTGTTTTTCTGTTAATACTTTTGAATCAAATTATCTCCATGGATTTTCTTTTTAATCTTGAAAATATTCCGACTTATGAATCTAAACCATTCATAACCACTGTTTTGGTGACGCTGATTGCTCTTATCGCTGGTTTCTTCAAACTTAACAAAGTGTTGCCATTTCTAGGCAACAAATTTGCACCAGGATCATTTGGCATTGTTGCAAGGGCAAGCTTTCTGTATCCTCAAATTATCCGGATATTTGCAAAGGATAGGTTTTCATCGGTTCAGAATCAACTATTCAAGGTGGTAGCCAAACTCCCATAAGATAAATCTCTTTCACAATATAACATATTGATATGCATGTAATATAAAATTTTGCCCCTTTTTGTTTCCTTTAGTTATTCCTTTATCTGAACAAGGTTGCAAAAACAGTAATCTTTTGCACTAATGCATCATGCATGTACTAGATCTATGTATTCAAATTACGTAACAGTAACATTTAACAATCCCCATGTGCTTTTCAACACGTACGGTTTTAACATTTTCTTCAAAATCATTTCAGGGAAAAGAAAAGCGGCAACCTCTCCCTCCAGGCCCGGCTCCATGGCCAATTGTCGGAAACCTTCCAGAAATATGGAGAAACAAGCCAACTTTCAAGTGGATTCATGGTCTTATGAAAGAACATAACACGAACATTTGTTGCATCCGTCTAGGAAATGTTCATGTTATTCCCGTGACTTCGCCAGAAATTGCCTTAGAATTTTTAAAAGTTAATGATTCAGTTTTCGCATCAAGGCCTCTTACAATGGGGACAGAGTATCTCAGCGGTGGATTCTTGTCAACAGCAGTTGTGCCGTGGGGAAAGCAATGGAAGAAAATGAGAAAGGTGATGGCTTCCCATGTGTTAAATTCAGCACGACTACACTCTTTACTCATTAAGAGAAGAGAAGAAGCTGACAATCTTGTTAGCTTCGTTTATGTTAAGATTGATTTCCCTTAATTTATGTAAATGATTTCTGTCAAGAGATTCTCTTGACTTTCTGTATTTATTTTATTTATAATCCCTTTGATATAGGAATTAGATATTAGATTTATTCATTACCTTTTATAGTTTATTAACTTTGTTATATATTCATGTAACCATTTCTAGTAGAACCGACAATAAAAAGAATTTTCTCTTCTCTTCAACTTTTCATGGTATCGGAGCGTTAATCCTAACACCTCTAAAACAAAGCTTCCGCAACTCTTTCTCGTGGGAGATCACGATCCCACTAGTGTCATCCAAATCCTTTCCACTACAAACTCTAGTATTGGTCAAGGAATTCAAAGGCCTATTGATCAAGTCATGTCTTTTCCAACCTTAGACCCATCTGATCCACTCTTCATCCATGCCTCTGATCATCCAGGAATAATGCTTGTTCCAAAGGTTCTTGATGGAACCAACTATGCTATGTGGAGACGATCAATGTTGGTAAGTCTTAGTGCCAAAAACAATTAGGATTCATCAAAGGAACCATATCTACACCAAATGAGACTGATGCTACATATCAAATATGGCAACGATGTAATGATATGGTTTTCTCTTGGATTTTCAACTCATTAAGCCCAGACCTTGCCAACAGTGTTCTTTACGTGGAAACACCTTCAGAAATCTGGACAGATCTACAAGAACGCTTCTCACAAGGTGATTTTTCTCATCATTATCAAGTTCAACGTTTTATCGTTGAATTGAAACAAAACCAAGATTCTATTTTCACTTATTACACCAAAATAAAGACATTGTGGGATGAATTGAAGATGTGTATCTCATCTGTTCCTTGTACTTGTGGAGGAATGAAACATCTAAATGATAGAGATGAAAAAGTGAGACTCGGACAATTTCTTATGGGCTTGAATGAAACATATTCAGCTGTCAGGGGGCAAATCATGTTGATGCAGCCTTTACCAACAGTCAAGAAAGCATATTCTCTTCTTTGTGAGGAAGAAAAGCAACGAGGGTTAGTCGAACACAAGGGAATAGATCAAACTCATGCCATGAATGTCAAAACTCAATCAAATTTCAAACAACAAGGATCTGATTCCCAACGCCAGTCCAACTCTCGTTCGTCTAAGAAACAACTCTTATGCACTTACTGCGATGGCACCACTCATACTGTAGACAGATGTTACTATTTGGTTGGTTTTCCTGTTGGACACAAATTTCATAGAAAGGATATTCAACCACCAAATCGAGCCCGTAAATTTGCTGCAAATCAAATAGGAGTTGAGTCCTCTCAAGCATCCATCAAGACAATTCAAAAATCAGATTCATCACTTCAATTCTCTCCCGAAGAATTGTCACAAATCAAAGCATTTTTCCAAAATGGTAAAAATTCTCCTTGTGCAAATTACAAAGGTATTTCTACTCCTTTTTGTTCGTCATCCTCCTTGCAAAATTTTAATTCAATGAATTGGATCATTGATAGTGGTGCTACAAATCATATAGCCACTTCAGTCACATGTAAAACCTTTTCTCCTATGTCTTCTCAAGTCTCTTTACCAAATGGCTCTCATGCTAAAATTACAAGTGTTGGGTCCGTTCATCTATCAAACAACTTAAATATTAAAGATGTTCTATGTGTACCTTCTTTTTATGTGAATCTTCTCTCTGTTAGTCAACTCACAACAGCTTTAAATTGTTCCATTCACTTTTTCCTTACCTTTTGTGTATTACAGGACCTAGCTACGAAGAGGATGATTGGCCTGGGGAAGCAGCATAAGGGGTTGTACTATCTTAAGCCACATTCTGAGTTATTATTTTCTCCACCAAAATCGTATCAAGTCTCATCTCCATCTGCCATCACCTGGCATCAACGATTGGGACACCCCTCTAAAGCACCATCTCAACTTTTGTCACAAAAATTTCCTTATTTTATAGTTGATTCTCAGCATGCATGTGAAATTTGTCCTTTGGCTAAGCAAACTAGATTATCTTTTTCTCCCAGTTCAATTCAAAGTATTCATTCTTTTGATATTATTCATTGTGATATTTGGGGTCCTCATCGAATTGCAACTCACACAGGTGCACATTATTTTTTGACAATTGTTGATGATTATAGTCGATTTACTTGGATTTTTCTTATGAAATTCAAATCTGAAACTCAAGGTTTACTAAAATCCTTTATTACTTTTGTTAACACTCAATTTAATTGTCAAATTAAATGTGTACGAAGTGATAATGGCTTAGAGTTCACCTCAATGAAATCTTTTTTTCTAGTCTTGGCATCATGTTTCAAACCTCTTGTCCTTATACACCACAATGTAATGGCGTTGTGGAGCACAAACATCGCCATCTTCTCAATGTAGGGAGAGCTTTACAATTTCAAGCCCATTTGCCATTACAATTTTGGGGGGAAAGTTTACTTACTGCCACTTATCTCATTAATCGACTCCCTACCCCAATATTACATCATAAATCACCATATGAATTATTGTATAACAAACCACCCACTTACACACATTTACGGGTTTTTGGTTGTCTTTGTTATGCCACCAATCTTCAACCTTTAACTAAATTCTCACAACGTGCTCATAAGTGTATTTTTGTGGGTTATCCATCTAGTCAAAAAGCTTACCAAGTTTATGATCTTGATACCAAACACTTTTTCTCAAGTCGTGATGTTATTTTTCATGAGAATATTTTTCCTTTTTCCACTCCCAATCTCACTACTCAATCAAATTCTCATCACATGCCTTTATCGAACCTTAAACCAAATCTCACCACATCTTCACTTCCACCACCTCGCAACTCCTCTACAGAGCCTACACAAAATCTACAATCTTCTTCATTTGAAACAGCCCCTTCCTCTCTCATTCTCTCCATTTCTCCTCCACCACCCTTATCACCTACATCGTCTTCATCAAACTCAGATTCTCTTACCCCTCCCCTTCGTCGTAGTAATCATCTTAGACAACCTTCTGTGCTTTTACGTGACTTTCATTGTGGTCAGGCTAGTGCACAACTATGCACTTCTACTACAGGCTTCTCATCCTCTTCTAAGAAAGATACTCAATACCCCTTAGCAAATTTTATTTCTTATAACTCATTATCTTCTTCTCATCAAGCTTTTGTTAATATCATTTCTAGTGTTGTTGAGCCTACCACATATGCCCGAGCTATACAAGATCCAAAGTGGTGTGACGCCATGAATCACTGAACTTCATCGCTCTTACAAATCAAAAGACATGGTCCTTGGTTCCTCTTCCCTCGAGCCAACGACCTATTAGCAGCAAGTGGGTCTTTCGTGTTAAGTATAATTCTAATGGCACGATCGAGCAGTATAAATCTCGCTTGGTAGCAAAGGGTTCACTCAAAAGAAGGATTGGATTATCATGAAACTTTTGCTCCAGTTGCCAAGTTAACCATCGTCATACTGTCTTCTTGCTTTAGCTGCAGTTCGAAATTGGCCCTTATTTCAAATGGATGTCCATAATGCTTTTCTTCATGGTGACTTGGATGAAGAAATATATATGATTCCACCAACGGTTCGTGTCGACGGGGAGAAGCTTGTATGTCGCCTACACAAGTCTCTCATGGACTTAAACAAGCACCTCGAAATTGGTTTTCTAAATTCCGTGAGGCAATCAAAGTGGCTGGATTCACTCAATCTGCTTTCCGATCACTCATTGTTTGTGCAAGTAAAGGAATCATCGATAATGATGAGTTCTCATTTATGTCGATGATATGGTTATCATCGGGAACGATAAAAAGCTATTCAAGATCTCAAACTCTTTCTTCATCGAAAATTTCATATTAAAGATCTTGGTTATCTAAAGTATTTTCTTGGTTTGGAAGTGGCAAGGTCCAAAACTGGAATTGTTATATCTCAACGTAAATATTCCTTGGAGATTTTAGATGACATTGGATTCCTTGGTGTTCAACCTGTTGATTTTCCTATGGAGCAAAATCGAAACTTTCGAATTATGAAGGTGACTTCATCGAGTAATCCTTCCCATTACTGTAAGATTGGTAGGTCGATTAATTTATCTTACAATTACTAGACCGAGATATTACATATTCTGTAAACGTTCTAAGTCAGTTTATGCATGCTCCAAGAAAGCCTCACTGGGATGCAGCTCTTCGAATTGGGAGATATTTGAAAAAGAGTCCAGGACTTGGATTGTTATTCTCTTCCAATAGCTCCCTGCAACTAAAGGCATATTGTGATGCTAATTGGGCTAACTGTCCTATGACAAGGAGATCAACGTCGGGTTACTGTGTGTTTCTTGGAGACTCTTTAATCTCTTGGAAAACAAAGAAGCAAAAACTGCTTCCGGATCATCTTCCAAGTCGAATACGGATCTATGGTCGCTGCAACTTGTGAACTCACTTGGCTCGGATACTTATTTAACGATCTACAAGTTTGTTTGGGACCAATCCAATTGTTCCGTGATAATCAAGCAACTCTTCACATCGCTGCAAATCCTATGTATCATGAACGCATCGAAACATATTGAACTTGATCGCCATGTTGTGAGAGAAAAAATTCAAGCGTGTCGATTGTCACCAAATTTGTTCCTTCATCCCTTCGGTTAGTCGACGTCTTTACCAAAGCTTTAGGAGGAAACATCTTCAAGAGTTTAATTGACAAGTTGAACATTCTTGACATACATGCTCCAACTTGAGGGGATGTGCAGATTGATTTCCTTAATTTATGTAATGATTTCGTCAAGAGATTCTCTTGACTTTCAGTATTTATTTTATTTATAATCCCTTTGATATAGGAATTAGATATTAGATTTATTCATTACCTTTTATAGTTTATTAACTTTGTTATATATTCATGTAACCATTTCTAGTAGAACCGACAATAAAAAGAATTTTCTCTTCTCTTCAACTTTTCAGCTTTATAATCAATGCTTTTGCAATAACGCTGAGTCCGTCTATAAATGTAAGACTCAGTAACTCAACAATGATTGTGGAAACGTGATTAGGAAAATGATGTTTAGCAGGAGATATTTTGGTGAGGGAAAAGAAAATGGAGGATCGGGATTTCAAGAAGAAGAGCACGTTGAATCACTCTTCACCGTACTTAACCACATCTACTCTTTCATTCTATCATATTACTACTAGAAAAATGGCCTTTAGTGATACTAAAATAGTGTCACTAATTACTTTTAGTGACACTTTTTAATAGTGTCGTTGATCCGAGAGTCGGAAAAATACCGACACTTGAATGTGGTGTCGGAATTACTATTACTATAGTATTACAAATTTTATGA